>JAQGBZ010000105.1:0-187859 GCA_034687125.1 Neelides folsomi
GCCGCCTTGGTTGCAAGCTGCTTACGGGGAGCTTTCCCTCCAGTCGACTTACGGGCTGTTTGCTTCGTACGGGCCATGTTTCTCGAACGTTCCTGTTTGTTTGGAGAACAAAAATGGAATGAATGCTGGGGACGGGGAATGAACGGCCTTTTATAGTAACTTGGAGGGTAGAAAACCTTACCCTGACGTCACTGCTTACCCTTTTTCGCCAGATTTCACTGCTTACCCTTTTTTGACATCGACTTCATTTAAACCTCTTATTAACTTTTCCTTTATTGACATTATAATTAATTAATTCAAGGTAATCTACATAATTTGGATGACGAATCGGGTATAGTTAGAGCATCTGACCTTATCATATTCGCCGTTTAACTAACCTAACATCTTTGTTCATTTCATTAAAAACGGCAATACGATTGGCGTATTTTAATGAAGTTTAACCAATTGTTGATTAAAGTTGTTTCAATTAATTTATGGCAATATGGTCTTATGATATGGTTTCCATTTTTACTGTTTCATACATGCTGTATTTATGATTATGTAGTAAATATATGAGATTTCAATATTCCATTTTAACATCACATAATCATCCATTAACATTATACAACGATTGCACTGTAATTAATTGCTATAAAAGTAAAGTGGTAAATAATTGTAAATGAAAAACACGATAAACCGTAAAGGAGCATTCCTGTAAATAGAGCAAAATAAACAAAATTCCGATCAACGCGATGATTAATTTATGACATTCATATAGCCAGCCGTGATATTTGTTTTCTGCAAAAAGTGCTCATTAAAGCTAAGCCTAACATAAGAATCAATTTATGGAAACCGTGTTTACTGTTTACCCACGGATGCCAATAATTTGTAAATATGCTAAACTTTCATCGCCATCAAGTAATTTCAATGAGTTTAATGGCGATTAAGTTAAATGTCGATAGTTCAAATGTTAGTTTGCTCTTTGGAAAATGTGGTGGCCCTTAAAAGGGCCGTTGGTTATTGATGATGGAAGAGATGTTTATTTGGAAGAGGTGTATTTGGTCACAGCCTTGGTGCCTTCCGACACGGCGTGCTTGGCGAGCTCTCCGGGGAGGAGAAGTCGGACCGCGGTTTGGATTTCCCGGGAGGTGATGGTGGTCCTCTTGTTGTAGTGGGCAAGACGGGAAGCCTCGGCCGCAATGCGCTCGAAGATGTCGTTGACAAAGGAGTTCATGATGGACATGGCCTTTGAGGACACTCCGGTGTCGGGATGGACCTGCTTCAACACTTTGTAGATGTAGATTGCGTAGGATTCCTTCCTCCTCCTCTTCCTCTTCTTATCTCCCTTGGAGATGTTCTTCTGGGCCTTGCCCGCTTTCTTCGCTGCCTTTCCTGAAGCCTTGGGTGGCATGTTGAAAGAGTGAGTTCAAAAAATTGAATGGTTTGCTCTCTCGCCCCGACTCCCTTTTATATCCCTCATCGGGGTAGGGAACTTACCCAAGGGGGAGGAGCCAATGGATAACCAACTCACCCTCCATCCCTTCCTTCATTTCACAAACCGAGTTTCGGACTGCCCCAAACAAATAAACTCAAACCCCATGCCGGGTTTCCGACTGCCCCAAATAAATAACCCCTAACTTCAATGACATTTCTCCTCTAATGTGCTGAGCCGTTAAACATTAAACATGTTTATGTAATGGATTTTAAATGCAAATTAGTTTAATCGTCTTGATGGTTCATCAGTGTTATGAAAATGATGCTATAACTCATGATTAAACTTATTCAATTAATTTAGATATAATTACATTTTGTTTATTTTTGTATTATTACACAATGAAATTAATTCAATCATGATAACTTTATCAGAGCATAAATATGGCATTTTATGGTCGGCAATTTAACCATCCATTAACAAATTGATGAGCTTATGACAGTGAATGCAGTGCAATTTTCAATGCGACGAACAACGAATTTATAAAACATTCTTGGAGCTAATTGGGTCATAATGTCATCAACTCATCAATTATTCGTATCTGGAATCGGAAGATTCAAAGGCAAGAGAAATCTGTCAAAAGACAAAATCATTCATTATGCATAAAATGGTGAAATGATTAGCCATAGCCATACAGGAACAATTGAGATGTCAATTAAAAGTTTTTAATGTGATTCAAATAATGGTTTTCAATGTTTAAACGAAATTATTTGTTTGCTCTTTGGAAAATGTGGTGGCCCTTAAAAGGGCCTTTGGGTTAATGTTATAGAGTACTACTGCAACTATTTAACCGCCGAATCCGTAGAGGGTACGTCCCTGTCTCTTGAGAGCATAGACGACGTCCATGGCGGTGACGGTCTTCCTCTTGGCGTGTTCGGTGTAGGTGACAGCGTCCCGGATGACGTTCTCAAGGAAGACCTTGAGGACTCCACGGGTCTCTTCGTAGATGAGTCCCGAGATACGCTTGACTCCTCCACGACGGGCCAACCGACGGATGGCGGGTTTGGTGATACCCTGGATGTTATCACGCAACACTTTACGATGACGCTTCGCGCCTCCTTTTCCGAGCCCTTTTCCTCCCTTTCCACGGCCAGTCATGTTGAGATGAGTTTAATTATCTTCTGAACGTACAATACAAGAAGAAACAGCAAAGTATGGTCGACCACTGGTAAAGTTTTGCTTATATATTGCAAGAACCAGAGTGCGGACGTGAAAGCGAGAAAATAAGCTCTTTCTAATCGCACTTCTCCCCAGTTTTTCTTTTCCCCTGCTCTTGGACTCTCTGCGCAGACTTTAGTTTTGCTTGTGCCATTGTTAAAATCCTTTCTCTTTCCCTTCCAATTGTTCCAATCTGTATTTGTAAAACAATCAATGATATCAATTTGTCAATCATAGTTGAATTGACGTCTTTCAAATTGACATTATCATTAAGCTTTTGATTCGAGCTATCAATTTATTCACTGCTATTCAAGCGCACTACCCGGGTAAGATAATCATTTCTAATCTAATAAATTGTCAATTTATTGTAGCATTAAGTCATGCATTTAAACTTCTTGTAATCATTATAAAATCCTAATAATTGTAAAATTTATTAATTAATTACAGATCTACTTGTAACAATTACCCGAGAAAGTTTTCATTGCTAAATGATGCACTAATATAAAATTATCATCGTTATCATCACAAAGTTGAAATGTTTCGAAACGTCTTTGTCACTGTTGGAACGACGGTTTTCGACGATTTGTTAAATATGTTAAGCGATGAGCGTTTTTCCAACCAACTTAATATTTGGAGCACGGAGCATGTGAGGATTCAAGCCGGGAGCAGCAAGGTTTTAACGCCATCGACCAAGATCGTCAATGGAGTCAATTTCGAGGTTTACGAGTACAAGAGCTCACTCGACGAAGACATGGATTGGGCCGACATTGTAATTTCTCATGCTGGGGCTGGAACCACTCTTGATGCTTTGGACAAAGGGAAAACTTTATTTGTCGTCCCGAACGAAAGACTCATGGAGAACCATCAAGGAGAATTCGCTACTTTTTTGGCCAAACAAGGTTACGCATATTCAGCCACTTATCAAAATTTCTTTGATGAATTGGCCAAAGTTCGCCCTGGAGGTCTTTTACCATTTCCGCAAGCCAGTCCTGATCTGTTTCAAAATGCTCTCCTCTCAACATTGGGTATTAACGTTAATGATGAGAATAGTTATTAAATAACTTTTAAAATGGTTTGATTAACTCACAAATCATTAAACCTCGACAGATTTAAGTCATTACAGACTATTTACCAATTGTAGTTAAACATCATGATTTCTTACCTTCGAAACATGTAATGTATGTAAAATATTGCAATTGTTTTCAGAAACCTCTATAAATGTAATACTTATAATTTTAATATTTGAAAACGTTGATAAAAATATTTAAATGTCTAGTTTTTTATGTGTACATTATAAATATTATTATGTAATTTAATATCTCATGATATTGAAGAATTTTAATGCTAAAAACTAAAATGTATACCTGATATTTCTTCATCGATTATTATTAAAGTACAAAAATAAAACAAAAAATATAAAATGCACTTATAATCAATAAACTGTTTATTAAATGTTTTTTTCCTAAATGATATTGCAATTATTATGACGAATTCCCCAAATTCTTTAGCATCTATCATCAATAATACATTTTCATTAACTAAAGATCATAGTATCATGATTAACTAAACTTTATATTAAATATTTATAAAATCGTATTGTTTATTTTTATTAAAATAATGAGTGTATGCCAAGAACATAAAATAACTTAATCACACTGACGTAATTATGATTCGGAACAACGTGATATTAAGTAAAGCGATCAATGAATAAGACTTGAATACGAAATTTACTCGATTTCACTTTTGTGTTGAAAGGGAAAATGTGTAAAGGGTGGGTGTATTGTAGAATTATGTAGAAGATGTATTAAAGGGGCCTTCATGGATCACTTCTCACTGTTGAGCACAGCCAACTCTCGGTCCTCTTGAGTCCTCGTCATCGTCATCATCTTCATCAAGATTTGAATTAGTCGCTCCGCCATGACTAACCTCGTAATCGTTGAGGTCGGCCTCTTCATACTCCTCCGGTATCTGAAGAACCGGACGAGGTGGAAGAAGACTCTCAAGCAACTAAATGAAGACAATTTTAATGATTAACCATACAAATATTTTACATCGATTCAAATTGCATTGATGTGCAATATAAATAAATAAAACATTTATAATAATTGACAATTTAGTAAACCAACCTTAAGATTGTTCTCGTCCGTAAATTGTTTATTTGGAAATTCAACCTTGAATTTGATAAGAAGATGGCCCTTTTCAAAAGGTCGTCGTGCGAAAGGCATTCCTTCATCTTCGACTATCAAAACCGCATCTGAAAAATAATGAAATCGATAAAATTACTGGTCATTAAAACGTCATTAAAATTATTATATTAGTGATCATTGAATTATTACATGATAGAAAATAATTACGATATCAAAATATTATACCATTAGGAACTACATGTCCCGGTTCTCTTTTTACGATTAGATTTCGGCCATCGAGGTGATTAACGATAAATTGGAACCCACAAAGTGACTCCGTCAGACTCAATGTCTTATTCATAATCAAATTCTCCCCCGACCGCTCGAATGTAGAATGAGGCTCACATTGAAGGATGTATATGAGATCTCCAGCAGGAAGTCGAGCCTAATACAATTGATTACAAAAAAATAATTTAGATAATTTAACAAATAATAAATAGGATTTTTAAAATATTTTAATGTTAATGGGGCTCCTTTGTAGCTCCTTACATCTGCGTCTCCCATGCCTTCGAGTACAATTTTGTTCCCATGTGACATCCCCTTCTCGATGTTGACCTCGAGATCTTTGTCTTCGTTCAATAGTTTCTCTCCCCGACATGTTTTACATCGATCCTTTTCCAAGATGATCGACCCTTGGCCTTCGCAACGAGCACAAACGGCGTGAACTTGCTGAACAAGACCGGGACCAAGTGGGCGATAACTTGCCTTCACTCCACGTCCTCGACATTCAGTACACACTTGAAGATTTTTCTGATCTCGAGTCCCGACTCTGAATAATTATAAAAAACAATTGAGGGAGAGCGTCGTAAAACGACCCGAGATTGAGTTTTTTTTATTGATCAATCAATAAAACGTATTAATAATCTATTCTTTTGAATGGGATAAAAAACGTTTTATAGTAAAAAATGAGATGAACTCGATCTCGGGTCGTTCTTCGACGCTCGCCCTCAATTATTTAAATTTTGTTAATGATAATTAGTATTCCATTATCATTTAAACTTAAACTCAATTAAACTTAATTAGTGTTTAATTTACCCTGAGCACGTGGAGCAAGTCGCTTTCCGGCTCACTTTCACGGTTGATCGCTTTCCATTGTACAAATCTTCAAGTGTCACCCTAATTAACAAAATCAAAAATATTAAATAAATGTAAAATTAAAATAATTAATAATTATTCAATTATGTATGATTAATCTTATCCCTAATAAAGTCTACACTAAAACCATTATTTATTAAATCATCGAATTTAACTAAAGATAAGTACATTAAAAACCTAAAGTTTTTCTATTTGGATTTTAACATTGTTTAACATATGGGCGATCGCTTCACTTCCAGGGTCATTAAATGACCCCGATAGGACGACCTGAGCCCTTCAAAAATTTTCGGTATTAATGAGTTTTAACCAGGGTGAGCTTCCGCTCGACCCGAAATTTTCCTTACTCATTAGTTCAAGCACAATAAAAATCCAACTCTTCGCCCTCCTACTCATTGACCCGTTTCACATAAATAGGGATGGAATTGACATATAAATGAGTATACCAATGTTGGACCGATTCCAATCGATGAAATCAGACAAAAATATAAATTCCTATCACATTTTTTATATGATTTTGCATCGATAACCTTTAATCGATAAACATAAAACTTGATTAAAAGATTCTTTCATTTAACATAGTCTTTCATAGGCTTATGTTCCTAAAATTGTAATCTCATGATATAAAGTTTTAATCATGATTTAATCACTGATTTCGATTGCTCTTGTTATAGGGAATGAACTTTTAATTAAAATAGTATTTAAGTTTTAAAATCTTACTTGAGTGGCTTGACAGTATCTTCCCCTTTCCTCTCTCTCCTGCCACCACCATGACCTCCACCAAAGAACATTCCAGGCATTCCTCCGGAAGAATGGCCAAACAGCTCAGAAAAAAGGTCAGAACTAAAAGGGTCACCGGCGCCAGCGCCTTCACGAAGTCCTTTCACTCCAACTTGGTCATAAAGTCGACGCTTTTCACTGTCGGCCAACACTTCATAAGCGTAAGAAATCTCCTTGAATCGCTCTTCATCAGCGTTGGGGTTCTTGTCCGGATGAAATTGTTTCGCCAACTGATGATAAGCCTAATCAAACAAAAAGATCTTTGATTTAAGTTTATAAATTTCTATAGCCGTATTTAAAAAATTCATGAAATTATAAAATTGCAACTTTATGAGCCTCATAGGTCTAAAATTTATAAAGGGCCTTGACCAATTAAAGATATTTAAAATTGATTATTTTAATTATTGTAAAGATCATAACAAAATAGTTTTAATCTGGCAAGTTTAATACAAGATAATAATTTTAATTTAATTTAAAAATCAATTAAAGCCAGGAAGGCTTGAACAAAGGAGGGAAGGAAAAAACGAGGAAAAGATCAATTTTCACCTTTTTGATTTCCGAGTCGGACGCATTTCGTGATACTCCGAGGACATCGTAAAGCTTATTGTCTCCTCCAGAGTGGCCAAACCGACTGTGCATAGCTGCCCCGAACTTCCGACCCCGTCCCGAATTTCGGAATTGGAATTTTAAGGCGAGTGGAGGAAGAGAAGTGTCGGAGACTTTTCCAATTCCGGTGCCTGGTGATGAAGTTGTGGAAGTTGAAGTATAGATGCTGTCTAGACTGCCGCTCCATCTGCATCTCCACAATTATAAGGCTATGCTATGATGATCCATGTTAAAATTGTACATGAAGCTTTTTGAAGAGACAAAGAACTTTAATTAATAATCAAAATAATCATACTTTAATTAATAATTTGTTATGATAAATAGTAAGAGATTTTGGTTATCTTTGTGGATAATTTTATTTAAACGATTTAATATGAATAAGTATGATAAGTAAATCATTGAAAAAGTATTTAGATTAAAATAAGTTAATAGAATAAGTTGCATTTTAAATATTTTAATATAGTCCATAAAGCATAAGATATTACATTTTAATTATATGCTTAATCGAACTCATAAGAGAAAATTTCATAAATAAAGTAAAATAATTATTTAAAAAGTAATCGTTAAAATGTTATTTTGTTCCAAGGAAAATACTGTTGAAAAATATAGATGTGTTTGTAAATAAAATATGCACTCGGAACCAAAATTTTAGAAGTATTACATAATGAGGAAATAGCGTTACACTTCATTAATAAACTGGACATTGCAAAGCACTAATAAACTATTTTGTTCAGGCATTTGTTCCATTGTTGTATCTTGAATTTAACAGAACGGCAGAACGAGACGAGGACCAGGTCGACGACCAAGGCGGTCGCTGAAGTGTCAGCAGCAGGATCCAAGAGGAATCTCAATCCCAGTTTCCAGTGAAAGTGAAAGTATATTCAACATTACCATTAAGATACAAGATACAGTACTGTAAGTGAATTACAAATACATGTATTTAGTACATATTTACCTATGCTATGTATTTGTATATTTATGTAGGTGTGTTTGTGCATGTATAATACATATATTTATAACAATTGTTTTTTACAATGAAGTATTCATGATATAAAGTTTATGAAACTATGTATTATGTTCATGTATTAAAAAAACTTTACTGTATAATAACTTTATTATAATTTAGATAAATATATAATCATTTAATATAAGGATAATCTTTTAAAATTCATCTGAATAGATAAAGATACAAATAACAAAAATCTAAATAAAGTGGATCTGTACCTGAACAAAAAAAGCTATAATGGAAGAAGGGTGGAACATAAAATCACTGCACTTTGTATTCGTTCTGTATTTTAAAATCTATAAAATAATTATCTTTATGTAGGTATATCGGATACGGATATTACACGGACACTATTAAAAATGATGCTGAAAATCTGAAAATTTGTATTTTGTTTCCTGTAATTTGTATGCCCTTCACGGTTTCAACCCAAACTAAGGTTTATTTAAAATGCATTATGATGTGAACAAAAATAAGGAGATTATTAACATTACATGATCTGACACATAAATATTAGCGATCGTATAACTCAAGGAGTCCTTCATGTTTCGCCATTGTGAACCGGTAATCCTGCTCAGTTGGTGGAGGGCTGAGACGAAGAATCGGTCCAACAACTATAAAAAATAAAAACATTATTTTAAATAAATATTCTCAATTTAGATTTTATACTTAATATTACTAATTAATTAAAATCTGACTTTTTAATATTTTGATATAAAAACTTACGAGCAATTGAACAGAATCCATCAGGGAGTTCAGCAGCCAGATCATCTTCTCCATCTTCACCTAAGAGTTCAAGGGAAGAAGGGCCCTTTGTGTCTTCAAGAGCTTTTGAGAGATCTGATTCTGTGACGAGGTCATCTTCGTCTTTCTTTCCTCGCTTTGATGGAGAATCTGAAGGTTCCCCTCCTCTTTTCCCTCTCTTACCGGGAGAAGATCCGCCTCTTGAGCGTGTAATTCGTGTTGGAGAAGCTGAGGATTCTTCTGTGCCAATTACTTGAGTGTCAGCTTGGGCTGCCTTGCGTTCTTCCAGCCATTGGGCGTAGTTGACAGGGAATTCAGTTATGACATCGGGAGTTTCGAGGTCAGGGTTTACAAAGTAGGCGTAACTGGGCTCCTTTGAACCCTTAAAATGAATCTTCGGCACCTTCTGGGTCTCTCCTGCATTTGCGGCCTAATTAAATTAGAATTTGGTCAATTTATGTTTTTCTCTTTAAACTAAATCACACATGAATAAAAAAGTAATTAAATATTAAATAAGAATTATTTGCACGATGTTCAATACCCTCTGAAAAATTTCATAAGTGTAATTTTTTTCATTATTGCGCTGAATTTGAATAAATATTTAAAACCGATTAAATAAACCTGTCTATACAATGGAGTCAATGGACATTAACAATTAATATTTAAACAATTAGACATTTAGCTTTAATACCTTCTCAGAGCCGGGGAAATCGATAGCGGTGTCTTTTGCTAACTTCAGCGCTACGAGGGTTTGGTCTGGGAATGAATCGCAGAATTCCTCTTGGCGTACGTATGCGTATCGCATATTTACAGGTTCTTCAGTAATATTCTTCAAACTTTGGTCCAGCCACTATTTGATTATAAAAGTTCAGTATTATAAAATTTCAATTATAAAATTGTGTTTTATAATTCAACCAATTGGTATTATTTTAACTTGGCCTTTATATTATAAAATTAATGAATTTAATCATGAAACTCATATTTAAATAAATGAATCGAATGTTAAAATTATTTAATTACCTGTCGATGCTTATCCATGTCCTTTTCAATATGGTCAAGTCTTCGAACTTCCTCTTTGAGCCTCTCAACTCTCGCGACAAATTCTTCAGTGTTCGTCCCAGGGCTCGCTCCCCTATTAATTAAAGGGAAATTTATATTTTAGCGATTTAAAGAACATTGTCGGCTCTCCAGGCTAAACACATTTTTATATTTAACAACTAATGGATCAAGTTTGCCAAAAAGGCTTAAAAAGCTGATCTTTGAATATTGTCCATTCATTGGTTCCAGCTCCCTGAATTGATATTCCGCTAATGTTCCATTGATTCCCATATATAAATAAAGTTAAATTCCAGGTAAAATAATACAAGAATGCGCGAGGAAAGTCAAGTTTCATATCAAATATTTAAATAGGGATGAAAAAATGGTTTTAAAGAACAAGTTATCGAAATGTAGACAGGTCTTACTTCCATTGGATTGCATTCTTCGTCTTCTTCTCAATGAGCCCAATGCCTTCAAGGACATTGGTGATGTCATAAATTCTCCTCTTCTGTCTAACTGCAAGAATATCCGCAGCCTGTTGGACATCAATCAATTAATTAAAATCCAATTAAACAAAATGTCCCAAATGCCCAAATTAAACCCCCAATGATCATAATCCAATCAAAAGAAATGATTAATGAATATAAATTTTGAAATAGCCTTCCGGTTTCCGCCCTACATTTCGCATCAAATTCAAGGGGCCCAATAGATCCCCACAGTCCACAAATCAATTTAAATCACCAATGTAGATCTCTTACCTCTTTGAGGTCAAGAACCCCGTCTTTGGCCTTTTGAAGGAGGGTCACGAAGCGGGTGGTGAGAAGACCGAGGGACTTTTCGTACCGACTGCCAGGAGTTCCAGACAAGTCCGCCATTTTCACCATTTCTTTCCTTCAAGACCGGGGTTGAAAGGTCGGAGCCTCCGGCTCGCTCGTCTTCCCTTCTCCTAATCGAGGTCAAGAATGTCAAGAGGGAAAAGATTGGAAACCGCACGACGCAGAGTCCCCAGATTGATTATTTTTCAATTATTGAGTTCTTGGCCTTCTCTGTGTGGTTCGTTCAGATTTGTATACGAAATTGTGTATATTGGAAATAGGATTCAAATATCTCTTATGTTTTGAAAGCGTGACACTTGAGCGCGTTTCTTGCCCCGCGACTCTCAAACCAAATTTCCACGCGGGAGATGGCGCTTCTCAAAAACTTATATAAAGGATATGCTTCAGCATTTCTCGGCCCTATATAGTCGATATACCCTTCCCTCTTCAACCCCCTATCTCACTAATGTGTTTTATCTCATATGTGAACTTTACAGAAGTTCTGTAACAGAACACGCAAGGGACTTTTCATTACTTTGTAATTAAATAGGAATCCATTTTGCAATGTAATTAATTTAGTCCACTATAATAACTGGATTTAATTTTTACTATTTTCCTGTTCACATCATTTAAACATCCCAGTGTAGACTTTTCTCATGTGACCACCACGCTCAGTATTAAATACTGACATCATTAAATTAATTTCGCAACCCGAGTCAGGTCGAGTCTCAAACTCATCTCTTGACTCTGGATAAGTCATAATAATTTCGTAGGAGTTAAATAGGGCTAGAGCTATATAATTACGGAGATATTACGGAGCTCTTTAATCTTTTAATGTCGTGTCCTCACACCCGACCTCGGCCTTATTCAGCAAGAATTTTATTGTAGAGTTGGACGAGTGGGAAAGAAATAACAAAACAATTTATCTGTCGGATTCTTCGATTAGATAATAAATAACATCCGATTTCCCTATTCCATTGAACAAACTCACATAACAATATAGGGTGAATAATATGTAATAATGGAGAGGCGAGCGGATTAAAGCAAACAATTTGAACATTTGAAGAGCCTCGTTCACTCAACGCGTGAATCGAATAAGCCATTAATCTGAAAACTGACTGACCACCACGCCAATGAACTCTGATCCTTCGAGCGAAAGCATCTTTAAAATGTAAGTAATTTAATTAATTCAAATTACGAATTATGATTAAATTATATAAAATGTTATTTGAGATTAATTTGTTATCGGTAGATTAAAATATTCTTTTCTTTTGTTAGAAATAATTGAATTTAAGACTGACACACAGTGACACAAGTGAAAATTCAAGGATGAGTTTCCCAATGAAGCCTTGGGAAATGAACAATGGGTTCACAAATGGAAATGGCCCACCTTACGTTCCAAATGTTCCGAACACGTAATTAACTATCTCAATTTACTTTATACATTTTAATGTTTATTTAAAATGATGATTCAAATGAGTAGTGGTTTGAATGTTTAATGAACGAAACTTTCATTTACTGATACAAAGACTAAAAAAACATAAATAGCAATTATTTATTTATTAAGACTCTAATTAACTAATTTGGATTATTTATTGTAGAAATATGCTGCACAGTTCTGCAGTTCCATATCCTGGATCGGGTGGTGGTGGTGCCGAAAACCCAATTGTCACTTCTTCACATTCTGCACCTGTAATGCCTCCAAGGCCTTCACAATGTCGACCCTTGTACTCATCCGGTGCATCGATGTATCGTGGTGGTTATGGTGGTTATGGATCTTCGGCCATTTCTCCCTACTCGTCTTTTTCATCTCCATACTCATTCAATTCTTATGGATCCTACGGCGGTGGATATGGGGGCCTAGCCAGTCCTTATAATTCGATGTATAATCGAGGCGGAATGGGCGGATATTCTCCTTATGGCCCTGAAATGGGTTTTAGTCAACTTGCTGAGGAATCGGCTGGTCCAGCCTTCGAGTCAATCCAGTCCTTTGTTGCAGCGTTTGGATCAATAAGCATGATGCTGGAGTCGACCTTTGCTGCGGTGCATTCGTCGTTTAGAGCTGTTGTTGGAGTTGCTGATCACATGGGAAGACTGAAACAAGTGTTCTCGGCATTTGCTGCTTTTAGATTCTTTAAATGGATTTTTAGAAGATTTCTCTACCTTATTGGTATTTACATAAATTAATTTTTATCCAATATGTTCGATATTATCTTCGATGATTAGTATAGGAGTAGTGCGATGAATTAATTGATATCAAAATTTAAAGAATGAGATTTGTTTTATTTATTCCATTAATGTTAAAACCAAAAATTCGATATTTTAATTATTGTGGCTGTTATTTTAGGATTATCAAAAATTCGACCCGAAGATGTTGAATCAGTGTGGAGGAATTTAAACGAAGCTTCAGAAATTGCTGGACAACATCGGCCAAAGAGCACTTCTTCTTGGCCAATACTTATGTTTTTGGGCTTCATTTTTGCTGGGCCTTACCTCATGTATAAATTGATGGCGTCTCTCCAACTCAACTCAAATAAAGGTATTTAGAACTTTTATTCAACTAATTGTAAATAAAATAGACTGAGTTGAAATGATGATTTAAATGAGTAGTGGTTTGAATGTTTAATGAACGCAACCTTCATTCACTGATTAAAACTAAAAACTCAAAGTTTACTTTATATGGAATTCAATTATGAAATTAAAATGTTTTTTGGTATTTTAGACTCTGAATGGGCTACAGGATCAGGAGATCATTTCCTAGCTGAAGCAACTTACGATTTTGAAGGAATTGATGAACGTGAACTTCCTTTAAGAACTGGACAAACTATTCGACTTGCTCCGGCAAAATTCCAGCCTCCGAATGTTAAAGGATGGGTTTTGGCTTCTGATGGTGTTAGAAGTGGTCTTGTACCAACCAACCACTTAAAGGTTTGTAATAATTAATTATTAATTTCAATTAAAATTTTATACTTTTAGCATCGTTAAATTATTGTTAAATTGATCATAATTAATGTAAATATTTTATTATTTTATAGGTATTGGGTAAAAGAAGGCCAACAACTTCAGCATTAGCCAAAGCTTCCTCTGGACCTAAAGAACCAAAGAGTGTGACTTTTAATCTTCCTCCTCCAACTCCAGGAACTTCGAATGGAATCTTCGAGTCAGACAGTGAAAAATTTGACATGTGATTTATGAACCTTTACATTTCCCGATGAGAATTTCGCCTGGATTTTTTCATTTCGTTCAACTCTCATTTATTTTATGGGTCTTTCCATTTGTGTTTTGATTTGTCCGATATTTTAATTTCCTTACTTTTGTTCACTATACTAATCTAACCTAGTATACTGGAAGTGTTTCCGTTTGTTTTCCTAATCGCTAAAAGTTTTAGTCATTAGTCAACCCGCCGAATTATCGTTTGCTCATATACTCATTATGTCATTATCTTAATTTATCGATTTCGCATTGTTATTCAAGTTGTTTTAAATACAAATTGTTTGTTTTGTGTTTTAACGAGCATATTATATTAAATGTAAGGTATTATTTATTCAACAATAAATCCATTATTTTTCAAAATGATCATATGCAATTTTTATTTAATTGTGCCACTGCATTATTAATCTTAATCATAATCACTTATATTTACTTATATTCTAAATATAAATGAAATGAAATATTTATGTTAATGAACTTCATTCATTTAGTAAATAAACGACTTAATAAGATAAATATATTCAGAAAGGATTAGACCTCGAATTTATTTCATATTTGTTCCAAATGTTTACAAATAGGGTTCTGGGAATTCGAATGTCACGTGCTTTCCGGTCAACTTCTTGTAAACGGCTCCAAACGTGTCCACCTGAAAAACAATAAATTGAAATTAAAGATGTTATATCTTAAATAACATTTTGCTAATCCAATCTTTGCAAATAATATAACATTTAGAAAAACTGTGCACAGTATTGTTACCGCTATTAATAAAATATTAAAGTGGTCTTTGATTCTGCAATTTAATTTCGCACAATGTGGATCATTGAACCATGCAAATAGGCAAAATGAACTCGAAAGTGCAACGTTTTATACAAAATATAGAATCTCAATTAATTTTACTAGTTTTAAAGCTTAAAAAATTAGATAATTTTCTAATGCTTTTAGAATGATCAAAATATTTAATAAATGCATAAAAAATAGTTAATTATTTGAACATGCCTTGTGTTCAATCGTCGTTTGTTGGCTTTTATCGAGATGAACTTTAATGAGCCTCGCTCCGTCGAGCTTCACTCTTATTCTCTTTCCGACGATCTCAGCTGGATAAACGAGGTCCTCAAGAATGGCATCGTGGACCGCAGTAAGGGTACGACTCCTTGGTCTCTTCTGTTTGGAAACAGTCCTCGTCTTCCTTGTTGGTTTCGGGAGCATCCGCCTCTTGGCCAGAAACACGACGTATTTCCCAGAGAACTTCTTCTCTAATTCCCTTACGAGTCGGATTTGGATCTTTTGAAACGCCTTGAGTTGGGGAACTGGGACGAAGATCACGATTGCCTTCTTCCCCCCTCCAACATCGATCTCCTTCGCTCCGAGAATGGACAGTTCTCTGAGTTGGGCTCGGAGATCGCTGTTCATCTCGAGTTCAACCAAAGCTGAACTGATCTGCATCTCGAAGGAGTCGGGGTTTTCGCCATTAGGCTTCAAGATCTTTGAAGTCGCCGGCAGCATCTAATAATGACAATGATTAATTAATACACAAACATTTAACAATTCAATATAATTGAAATACATATATAATCATTATATTAAGAACATTTATTTATATTAGGCAATTAGCTTATTATAGTTAAAATTAAAATAAGTTAAAGTAGGTGTGAAACAATGCCTGCATTGGCCGCATACAATATAAGGCCGGTTTAAAAGTTAAAAGTAAAATTTAAAGTGTAAGTGATCAATGCGTATCGTTAAGATCTCGGATGTTTAATATATAAATTAAAAATCGGGTTGATTGGTTGGAATAGTTAAATTTTAGTTTTAATTCTTACTTTAACTGCAGAATCCAGATTAAAGTTGTCGAAAAGGTCTTGCCACGAGTTTTGGGATCCAATATGGCTTGCCTTTAGTGTACAAACGGAGAAGGAAGAGAGCGACTGTGTCTTTAGCAGAAATTACATGCAAGTCATGTGACTTCAATACCAATAGCACTTTCTTTATTATTTCATATAATACCCGCGAACAGGTGAGCGAAAGGAAAAATCATCAATTAAGAGGAAGATTAAAAAGACTAAATATTAATAGAATTTAATCCGTATTTAATATTTTATCAAACTCAATAAATATTCTTAATTAGATATTCTCATTTCAATTAAATGACAATTAATTTTATACGAAATAATGTTTTGTTTAGTTTAATACGAAGATCTTCATTTTGGAATTTTACACATTATTCCTTTTTTAAACCCAATTTCCGGTTAAAGTCATATTATGCACTTCCCATTAAAACTTTAAATTTATTAAACATTTTAGTTGACTTTAGGAGTATTTTACACTTTTATTTTAACAAATCAATCATGGCATTTTATGCTGTTGCAAGAGGGAGAAAAGTTGGGATTTACAATACATGGTAAAGAATAAAGACGATAAATTGAATTTTTTGAAATTATGAATGTTTAAATAATTGAAACTTTAATTTAATTCAAATTTAGAGAACATTTTGGTTAATTAATCTATGTTGTGTTTTTAAAGGGATGAATGCAAGGATCAAGTTCATGGATTTGCAAGTGCTCGTTACAAGAAGTTCCCTTCAAGAGAAGAAGCCTTATCTTTTATTTCGACTAATTCAGCACCGAGTAATTCAGCTTCAGCACCATCATGTTCTCAGAAATCAATAGGAAAAATTTCAAGTTCTGGAATCGGACGATCGGAAAGGAAATTTACTTCATATGACGCAGGGAACAAACCTAAAAAGTCTACGAAAATTGACAGACAATATAGCACAAAAACGACAGTGAGCAAAGATGCTTTTGATTTTTCAAAGGAAGACCGTTCTGCGTTTAAATATAATACTTTCAATGGGCAAAAATATATTATGGAAGATGACCGAATTGTCGTTTATACTGATGGAGCTTGTAGAGGAAACGGAAAAGGACGAGCGAAAGCTGGAATTGGAATTTGGTTTGGAGATGATCATCCAATGTACTTAACATAAAAAAATTTTTGTAAACTTAAAATTGTTAAACATTATTGCATTTATACTAAATGTTTTATGCTCATTTACAGGAATATCTCAGAACCAGCAATTGGGCGACAAACGAATAATGTAGCTGAAATCCAAGCCGCTGAAAGAGCCATTAGTCAAGCTAAGGATAATGGTAGAATTAATTACTGATTATTTATTATTTGTGATACAAATGAAGATGATGATTTTAAGTGATTTTCTAATATTGGTGTTTCATTCATAGGCATTGAAAAATTGAATATAAAAACAGACTCACAATTTTTAATAAACTGTTCAGTTAATTGGATGAAAAAGTGGAAAGTGAATGGATGGAGGCTGAGTGACGGTAAAGATGTTAAGAATAAGGAAGATCTCGAAAAATTGGACAAAGCTCTTCAAGGAATGAACGTCAAATGGGTAAATTTTTTCCATTTCTCATTTAAAATTATAATGTTGATTGATTTCATTTTTAATTTTAAATTGAATTGAAATTAAACTATATGTTTAGTCTTACGTTGCTGGTCATTCTGGGCATTATGGGAATGAAGCTGCAGATCGATTAGCTACCAACGGGATTCAAAACAATAATGCTTAGGATTCACTATTAACTTTAAATATATTGTTTTAATTATCGCAAAGAACGAGAAAATGATTTTTATGACTGAGGTTTCATATAAACATATTTTCTATTTATTTATTCATATGTGATATTTTAAAAACACTCCTTTTTAAAGGTACATTTAACCATTTTAAAATCTTCCCTATATATTTAAGTATTAAAATAAAACCATGCAATTGATTTAAAACTGTAAGGATTATCTGTATTCAATTTTTTGAGCATCTCTGTAAAAGAAGAGTGTAGCATTGATCACAAACACGGACAGGTTTAGGAAACGCTGGTAGTGGCATAACATTGTCCGAACATCCTGAACAATAAATGAACCCACAGTGACGGCAGTGGTGCTGAAATAAAATAATTAATTAAATAGTTATAAAATAATACCAAGCAAGAAACATTAATTTTAAAATAGTAGCTAATAATTAATAATATTTAAGTAAAAAATATTATTATTAGACTTTCAAACCTTTCGAGTAGTAAGAGAAAAATCTTTTTCGCAAGTTCTGCAATTTGTAACTTCTTTGTCTTTGGCCCATTGAGCTTCTGCAACAGATCCAGCAGTTTCTCGAAGTTGATCCAACTTGATATCAGATGCTCTTAATAGCTTGCCCTGTTAATACAAATGCAATTAAGGATAATGTTTACAACTTAAAGTTTAATTGCATTTAATTTTAATTGTATTGTATAAAGACCATGTCATTAAGAGTTTCTTCATTTTGTCGACAAGTCCTTTGGAGATTCCCAATTTCTTTGTTAGCTGTTTCCAATTCCTGAACAATTAAATAATTAATGTTAAGTATCAGCTTAGAATTCTTTTGCTTTATTAAATAGGTAGTTAATACAGAGAGTAAGACAAATTACATTTGAGAGAAGATTTAGCCTTTGAACTTCCATGTTCAACTCCGAGATTCTTTCTTTGTCTTTCACAAGGGCATCTTGCAGTGATTGTCTCCATTCTCTCTCGATCCGCAAATCTCCTTCGAGAGTCGAAACTTTAAGCTCTTGATCGGCAATTTGAGACCCGAGGCTTCTCATCGTCTCCTGACCACTCACAACTTCAACCTTACGAGACTCCAATCTTTTAAACATAGCAAGTTAATTAAATCACAACTTATCCTTGCATTATATTGATTGAAAAGAAAATCTGTAGAATCATCCCGCAAATGACACTCTAATTCACATTATGTTAACATGTTGAATGAGAAGATTGAGAATGTTTATGAATACAACAAATACAGCCTTAACTAACTCAATATATCAACTATACATTTCTGCGCATTGTTTCTTTAATGTGATGAAGGCATTATTTCCTAAACATTAATTTAATGGGAAAATGAGACCATTATCTTCAGTCTACAGTATATGCTAGTTTTAAGGAAATGAACATGGAATGAAACCTCCATTGTTTGATTTCATACACATGCTGAAAAAGTACATATTATATAATATGTAAATATATCATAATTTGATACTAAATGAAGTGTGAGATATTGTAGAGATGAGAAATGAGAATTCTTTGTTTTTTTTATTTCATTCATGAAGAGCATCAAGAATCACAACCAATCATTTATTCAGGCAGAGAATTAACAGTTCCAATAACATTTGTGCAAATATTAGAAATCCTTTTGATAACAACACTTTATGAGAATTATTCATTTCGAAGTATCACTTCTTTTTTAAACCATTATTTTACAATGAGTTATGACTAGGAACTTTACTTTATAAAGATTTGGTAGATTTGGTAGAATGGTGCAATTAAATATTAATTTACCATATAAAGCGCTTTGGTTTATAATTTACATAATATTTTATAAATTATACTCAAGACCTTTTGCAAAATATATGAAAATTTAAAAGGATAACTTCATCCTTTTAGAGCTTGCTTTTAGAGTACCATTTGCGAGATGATTTTTAATTTTTTTTAATATAGAAAGAGAGAGATCAGTTTAAAATTAGTTAAATTACTTCTCATCAAGCTTATTGATTGTTTCAGCAAGAAGTGTGGCTTTTGCTTCTTGCTTACTCATCAAATCGGTCTTGTATTTCAAAGCCTTCTCGCAATCCTGTGAAGATAACAATACTCTTTTGATTCTTTAAAATAATTCCACAACATTTTAATTTCATTTCTTCAATTAATCATCCCTATTGATAGAGATCAATCATTCTGGTGTATAAAGGTAGGAATTAACTAAAAGGTTAATTTTAGTTAATTTTAGTTGGTAATTGTAATTATTTAGGAGGTTCTTCAGGCGACTTGAGTAATGTTGAAGGGGACGGGAGATCAGCGAAGGCTTTGGATGCTTCAAGACTCTGAAGGAGTTTTGCAATCTGCCCAGTTTTTAATTGAAGTCGATCGATGAGACGGCCTTTGTCGTGAATTTCTTCTTCACATTCCTAACCTCACAATGTTTCTTACCATGAAATTAATGAACTTTTTCCCATTTCTTATAATTAAGTTTTAAGTTAGTTGGTTAAATGCTTTGTTACATATACATTATATTGTACAGTACTTAAAAGTTATATCTTAAGAAGCTAATTTGTACATTAAGTATTTTGTAAAGTTGATTTAAGTTTATTTATATGTGAATTTTACCTGAAGTTTTCTGTACATTTCCAAATTGATGATTTTGATTTCATCAAGTTGCTTTCGTAGTGAAATGATTGTATCTTGTTTCTCGTGAACATCCTTTTCCAACAACTTCATTGCAATTTCCGTTTCACTGTTTTTATTTTTCTAGAACCAATTTATTATAAACCTGATTAATTTATATAATAGACATAGTAAATCATATTAAATGTCATATAAGTATTTTTTAAATATTTTTAAAATTAACATATTTGCTAAAATATAAAAGGAATGATTTGGTCATATGGGTATTTATTTTTTATTTAGTTTAGAATTGTACTTCTATTTGAAGATCTTTTTCTAAATTGGTTATTAATTGTTTTTCCTCTTTTTGCTTTGGTTCAACTGAGGATTCATCTTTTTCTTGAATGATTTCTTCTGATGGAGATTCTTCCAATTTCTTTTTGAGCGTTTTGTTTTCTTCCTGGAGAGTTTGCAAACCTTTTTTGGAAATGGCCAAATCTTCTTTCATTAGAGCATTTGTTGTTGTGAGTGTCTCAACTCGACTTTGTAGATTTGTTACAGTTGCACTATAAAACACCGTTTATTAATATAAATTAAAAAAGTTACCATTAATATCCTACAACAAACTTTGAATATACAATTAAAGTTTGGTGAAAATCCCGTTCTTAATAGAATTTTACTTTAAATGTCTATTGAGTTCTTCGATATAGTTCTTTTGGTCCAATACTGAATCAATATTGTTTGTAGGTTCGACATCGTCGTTGACGGAATCGCTTGATCGACTCGATCGTAAATATAATGAAAAGTCAATGACTCCTTGCTGGCTATCCAAATCCTCTTCCTATTATAATCATGATTTATGAATTAAATATTAATTAAAATCATAATAATTTACAACCTTGCATTACATTTAATTCGCTACATAATCTTATTATGTGTAAATAATGAATGATTATTCTTTACAATAATACCTTAAGACAAAAATTGCAATCAATGACATTAAGGCCAACAAGAAGGCCAGCGAGCACCGTAGCTTCTTCACACATCATGAGAGCAATTGGTTCATAATAATCCTTCAAACCATCATCTCGATTGTCAACAAGAATTTTGAAATAATCTGCTAATTTCTTCTGAATTAATGCCAAACGTAGCCAGGCTCGTGCTCTTCCCAAATGTGTGCTAAAATATTCAACATTCATTCTTTTATTCTCAAGTGTACCATTACATTATGTAAATATACAAAACTGTATGATTACTAATATGTATTATGTGTATGTACTTTCATATGTGTATTAAGTTTTGCAATATTTAGCTATCATTAGTATTTATCATAGCGAATAGCAAGTGTAAATTATATTATCAATACCTGACTGTGGGGAGATCTCTAATTGAAGTTGTTATGTCTTGTGCTTCACTTGTGCAACGTTCAACAGTTTGAATTACATCCCATAGTTCTTTTTTAGGACCCAAAAGCCCCTACATTTTGAATACAATTACAAATTGTAAATTTTGTACAACGATTAATATGAAAATGTATTATACAGATATATTATCACAAACAATTCAACTAATGTTTATTGTATAAACTTAAATATTAATTTAATATTAACCTTCTTTGGCTTTAAACCATGCCTTAAAGCATGTTCAAGCACAATGAAAAAATGTTGCAGAGGCGGATGGTCCGCATCAAGAGATCTTCCATGACGAATTGACCATTCGATGAGTTCTTTGACGACAAGTTTGGTAATGTTCAGTAAATTGCTGCGCTCCACTGCCGTCGGATCACGATCTGGAATTACTAAGGGTTGAAGGGGAGAAAAGTTCGGGAACTGAGAATCACCATAAGGGAGGAAATCGATGGGAGAAGGGAGAGTCGACCGAAAGGGAACGTCCAAGGGAACTTCAACGTCATCAAGTTGACGGAGACAAAGCCAATCCCCGTCAACTGACACTCGGAAGTTACAGAGATAAATTGTGTCTTGGATGCCTTTTCGGCCTTCGCCTATTTCTTGTTCCTTCATAATTCCCCTCGATATTTATTTAATTTTTATAAATTCAATCTTATCGATGTCAAATAAAATCTAGTGTGAATTTTTGAATTTTTGAATTATTAGCAATTTGCCCTATAAACTTTTTCTTGGAAGGATTTTAAAGAAACAGATGGATTTGTTAGTTTTAATAAAATGGACCAACTAATTGACAATACAAAATAATTTAACGACTGATTGGATAGTAATTAGGATATTTAGAATTATAATTTTTTAATATATGGGAAAGCAATTAAAAGTGAAATTGGATAAAGGCGAGGTCAATGCGAAAAATAAAATGTTGATTTTGGGAGGATCGATGAAGGGAAAAGGAAGGATTGTAATAGGGAAATGGAAAGGACGCGCAAGTTTGGATCGATATTTTCCTCACGGGTTCTTCCTATACCTTTTACACCTTTGCAAATACAGATATTAAACGGGAACTGACCCTCCACATTTCTGCGTAACTTTCACCAAACGCCTCTCAGATTACAATTATTAATTATTCTTATTAATTAGCTTACTATTTGTTACAATTAAATTTTAAATTAATATTAAATTTACAGGTATATTATATGATTGAAATAAAAACAATGTAATTTATGAGCCGATTTTTCTTATTATTAAACATGTCAATAACAGTGAAAATGTGCATAATCAATATAAACAAAGTAATTTTATTTGAATCCTTTGATATCAATTGGCATATATCCAATGAAAAATTCATTATCTCCCTAAAACTTAAAAGTTAAATTAAGTTTTTTGAAGACTTCAATTTCCTATTATTTTGCATACGGTTTTTCTTGTTTTGATTTCAACTCATTGAATCACGCTTAATATTGGAAATTGTTAATGTCAAGTTTATTTTATTTGAATTCTACGACATTGATTGATTTAAAAATGATTTTTAATCTCAAATCTCCTTACTTTTGAAAAAATTAATGAAGATTAATCCAATTAAAATTAAACAGCTAATTTCATCTTTTGAATTTACAAGTATTGACTAAAAGTTGCGTTGTTTAGTTAAATAATAAGGTTTTTGTTTTTGTAATTAATTAAGCATTCTAAAAGTAACGTGTAATGGATAAATTATGGATGTAAATATGTTAAATTCTTACAATTTAATCTACATTAAAGTTGTTAAGTACAAATTAATAATTAATTAATGTATGCCTTTGTTTGATATCTCTTTTTATCTTTAGTTGGTTACTTATAAAATACTCTATTATTCTTGTAAAATACCATGTACCATATTACTTTTACATATAAATATTTATGTATACTATACACCAATAATTTTGTAAAGTTATGTCATGATTAAACAAGCCACGTAACCATTGTTTAACCGCGCATACTTAATTACTATCCTTAGAAAACAAGAGATGAAGATGAAACCTATGATTAAAGAAGCATAAGGAATAAATGCTCACAGCCTCGATCGATGGATGAATTTGTTGATGACGATGAATTGTAAGCAATTTTAGAAGCAATCCAAGACGATGATTCTGTCCAGAATTTCTTTCCGGTGGAAGCAAGGCTCGCTGGACTTGCAATGTCCGATTCTGAAATATCGGAGGAAGTTGGAGATCCAGGAGTGATTTGTGATGATGACAGAATTCCTGGGAATCCCATATCGTAGGAAGGAGAATAATGTGAAGAACTCATTTTGATCCACAATTAACTTTAATGATTGTTTTATAAAATTTCACTATTTGATTGAAACAATGGTCGTGTAATGATTGGCGTAATAACTGAAATGATCCATAATGTTTAGAGAAATATTGGCAAAACTTCTTTGATCTTTTGTCATGCTTTGAGTGAACTTTGATCCGGTTTAATCTATTTGATATATCTGTATTTAATTAATCTCGTGGGGTAATTGATCTCGAGTATGATAATAGTTTATTATAATATTTAATATTAAAGTCAACAATGAACACAAAATTATTTTGACAGATCAATTGACGTTTGGCTGAATAAAATGAAGACTCTTAAAATAAATTGATCATACACCATTAAAATATTTTTCTTATTTTAAATCTTGTTAAAAGGTTTTTAATCAACGAGAAGTACAAGCTGCAGTGATAAGTGATAAACTGTGGTTAACTTCTTTAACTAAATATTTAACATTAAACTTTTGATTAATGTTTGAACTTTACATTATGAAAATGGCCGGATTTAGTGTAAAGGCAATGACATATTTTAAACTTACCCCAATTGCTATTCTATTTTATATTTCTGTTTACAAATCCCAACTTGGATCTACCTGTAATTGTAATAAATTATTAAAAAATGTCCTGCTTTATAATTTAAGTAATGTCATGCTTATACTTCATTATTATAGCTTAATTATCATGTATGCTTATTCTCTGAACTCTATAATCCAAAGAAAATGTTTAATTTGGCATTAAAATAAAGATCAAAGATCCATTGCAAGGACGAATAATTTATAAATTTATATTGAATGCGTCATGTTGTCATTTGATTCGTTCTAAAGTCTTTTACAATTTACAGTCAGCAACTGATCAAAACAAAGACACATCAATTAATGCAACTAACAACTCTGCATCATGCATCCCTGTAGTATTTAATGATAAACAAGTTTTTTGTGTTACACGAAGTTCCCGAACGTCTTGACTTGTGCTGGCCTAATTGTAAGAATTTAGCTAGCAGTTATGTATTTTATGTTTTATAGTTAGTTAGTTAAGGTATATTGTATTACAAGCCATATAACTTTTACTTGACTTCTATCATTCATTAACTCATTATTCATTTCAATCTCATAAAAATAACTATCAAAGCTATGCGTGAACCGACAATAACTACTTTTATACGATTCGTCATCAATAATCGTCATCAACATTCGTAAAATTCTCCAATTTACTTTCTACTTTATTTTGCCGATGGTCAGGGTTTATTGCTTGCATTCTTTTCCATACGACCCAACTATCATAATCTTATGCGTCATCGACTTCTTTAAACAAAGACATTCAGAGAAATACGAGTGGGTTATATACTTAAGTGACTATGCAAATTATGTGGTAGTTCCCGAGAATTTATTAATGCTCTGATGCAACACAATCTTTCAATTAATCTCAATAAGAGAATTGAAATGAATCATAAAGTAAAAGTTAAGAACTATGAAAGTCAAATAAAATCCATTTTTATAATAAAATAAGAATCGTCCAAATACGAGCTAAATATCGTCAATGAAAAATTCTTTGTTTCATTTTGTGCATTTTGAGGTCAGCAATTTCCACACAATTTCTCCTATGAAAAATGGCATATTGTACATATTTTACTCTAACAATAAGCTAAATTGTAAATTCTTCAAGAAACCGTAAAAAATCAAACTAACTATAAATTAAATAAACTTTTTAATATATTCAATATTTTAACTAAAGTAGCCTATAGATCGTAAATTGGGGGAAATATAGTTGAATACAATTACTATGAAATATTAACTGTAAAAAACTGTTGAAAATCATATGCTTGATAGTTGCCTTTATTTAAAAAAAATTGTTGCTTATAATTTGATACATTGGTTGGTGTATGTTAGATGTTAAGGGTTGAGGGCCGCAAGCTTAATGAAAGAAAGATGAAGTGAGGATTCCAATAGAAGTAAAGGTCAGCAGAATGGTAATTCTTTTCTGGTCTTTTGGTCCGGTTTGAAAAGTGTGTGCTTGACGTACTTTGTGTTTCTTATGGATAGTTAAATACATTCTTTGGATATGAGAATGAATGAGACCGAGGGAGTAATAAGTACAGATAGTAATGAGTATAGTGGATAGTGAGGTGGTGGGAGTTAAAGTTTTCCTTGAAAATCTTACCTACTTCCCATCCGCATCCAATCCACTCTTCACTCGGAATCTTCACTTCCTAAGAGAAACAACCTCGTTGGAAGAGTTCTCATTTTACATTAATTTTTAGAGAAATCTAGCTCTATTCAACCAACACGTCAATTAAGGTTCGTTTATTTTCATTTTACTTAAAATAAAATTAGCAAAATTACATATTATTAACATACTATTACATTAATCTTATATCTTATATTCGTGTTATACTAATAAATACATTAAGTTAGGTTAGGAAGTTAATTTATTTGTAATTGTAATAAAGTAGTTAGACGTAAAATTTAAACTTTTTTACTAATGTTTTACGTATGTATATGTAATGTATCATGTAGTGGTGAAGTTCATTAGATTTGCTCGTGTCATTTTTTGCGACTGGGATTTTTTGATTAGCAATCAAGTTTGAATGAATAAAAAAGCGGATGATGAAGATAATAATTTTCCGATTCTTTACAGAATATGGAAAAGGTGAGTTGTGGAGATCAACGTGGCAATGAAGATCGTTCCCGGAAGAGTCGTCTGGAACGACTTTCAGCAGAAGGCCGCGTGGTCTTTGCAGTCATTGAGATTTTCTTCCTCTTTGTTGCATTCTTCATTTTGAGAACGGCCCAGGGCGGGCTTTTAGCTTCCATCCGATATTTGAGATCCAAAGGGACAAGTTCCGACCCGGTGGAACCCGACATAAACAACAACAACATCGTGGTTGAAGATGACATGAGGTTTCTGAGAAGACTTGCGGCCCCAGGGGCCTGACATTGAGAGTCAACCCAAAATAGAAATGTATGGGAGACCTTGGGACTTCCGAAATCTCCACCTCAAATATAAATCTATACCTGAATGTCTCTCAAAGACATTATGTGCTCGCGTCTGGAACGGACCTTCTCATAGACCTTCAAAAGTCTTCTTAATTATTCAACTCTCTCTTTGTATCCTATAGCATGTACGTAACATTTAAATGTTTATCTGAAATATGGGAGTACCAGGCAAACCATTAAACTCCATTCATGGTCACATTGATAACTTATTGAGCTCGAACTTATTGTTAACAAAAACGATCTTTTGATTTGGTTTTTTGATCTATTTGATTAAGATACTCTTTGTGTCTTTATCGTTTACATTATAAAATTTATCTAGTCAAGAAATTCCATGAATGTAAAAATTTATGAAATGAAAAACTTTGTTTTTACCTTTACAAAGTTTAGTGTGGGATGGATTAATGAATTAATTTAAGAATTGTAGATTTATATTTGATTGAATGTTTAAAGGTTTAAATCATGTGATTAAATATACACACATTTTCTATATAACTAATATACCTATTTAAGAAGTTTGTATACATAATATTAAGTACAAGCATCATTATTGTTATCATATTGGTAATTTATATTTTTTGTCATTTATATAACTCACTTGTTGGATATATAATTATTATATATTTCCATTATTTGAGATATTCGATGACTGAATACAAGATACATTTATTTTGTTATTGTCACTTGATAAAAGTAATAAAAGTATTTGCACCATTAAACTGTTTACTAATTATTTATTATTTTCGCGTATATTCTACATTGGATGCATAAACACTGGCGAGTAGAATGATAATATTGTAAATGGCAATTTAGACAAACGCATTAAAATATTATGTCATCATAGGCAAAGTCATTTGATGTACCATTAATAGTAAACTTGAATCATACAATTATAATTAGTATAATAGAGAAGAGGGTAATTGTACATAGAAGGTAATTAACAAAAAGCATTAATTGAAGAGAAAGACGTTTCTTGATTCTCAGAATTCCCTTAAAAGAACAAGTTGGTTAAAATCTGTAAGAAATCTGACGCAATTCAAGTGATGTTGTTCTCGTATCATATCTAAAATTGTATTGTCTATTGTATATTCGTATCTGTCACACTTCTCTTGCGCTCTTCCACTTGACCTGACCTTCAAGAACGTTCCACGCAGTTGGATCACAAGATCGAGGTAAGATTTTAGCAATGAATTCAATGTCTTGCCATTTATACCAATTGAAATCATTTTCAAGTTTAATCTAACAAAAAACAAAAGGTACTCAATGTCAGTAGTTGGAAAGAGAATAAAAATATTGCTAATTTTATAATTTAACTAGAATACCAAAAATTAACAGTAACTTCAGCCCGGTTTATATTGACAAGCTGCAAGATGAGCGTTTTTAACCGAACTGTAATTATTGGACAGGTATATTATACAAATGATAAACAAAATTATTTTAACCATTCGTATAAACATCCTTATTTTTCACTAAAATATAGGTAGATATTTAATATGCTTTTTAATTCATTAAAGGTCAATGGAGAATTAAGCGAAGAGAAAATCCAAATTCATTTCAATTCATGTGGCCAAATTGAATCTGTTTCTGATCTTGGGAAAAATAATCCAAAACACCCAAAGGGATATTTCTCAATTGTTTTTGCAAATGACGACGGAGCGAGAATTGCAAAGGAAAAAATGGCAGAATCAACTTTAGATGGACAAATCTTACGGGTACAAATATAAATATATAGAAAAATTGAATTAAATGTAATGAATGTTTGCTTATATTTCAAAAATATTTATTTTAGATTGTCGAGTCAGTTCCAATTCAATTTGGATTTGGAGCAAAACCAGCAGAACCCAAAAAGTGGACAATTGACGCTGATGACGAACTCATTGACGATGAAGAACTTCTCGACGAAGATGATTTGAAAAAGCCTGACCCGGAGTCCCTCAGAGGTACATATGTTATCTTATATTTAATTATAGGTGCAGGTTTATATATCTTACCTGTAAATTATCATTTATTTACTTTAATGATAATTTTTTTTAAGTTTGCGGAACAACTGGAAAAAGGAAGGCTTGCAAGGATTGTTCTTGTGGCCTTGCAGAGGAACTTGCAGGAGAATTACCAGCTGCTCCTCAAGGAAAATCTTCATGCGGAAGTGTAAGTTTAATTTTTATTTTAATCTTAGAAATATTTTAATCCTATTTATGAGATATGAAACATTAATATTGTATTATTTATTTTAGTGCTATTTGGGGGACGCGTTTCGCTGTGCAGCTTGTCCTTATCTTGGAACACCTGCGTTTAAACCCGGAGAAAAAGTTGTTTTGTCAAATGAGCCTGATTTGTAGAATATTCCTAAATACACTTTTATTTTAACTACTCATCGATCAGCTTTCAAAGTTTTTTAAAAATACATCGAAATTAATCGAAATACTATCAGACATTTATTCACTAGATTCTGATGAGATAATGTAAAATGGAATTTGGAACATTAGATAATAAAATTTCATTAATTAAACTTTTATCGTTATCTGAGTTATCTCATTGATCATTATATAATTTAGATGTGCATGATTCATCTTCACGGTCTGCACCTCTGCACTGTAATTTTCCGAATGTTATTTAATCGTTCGTTGTAACTTGAATATATTATTTGATATTGCATTATCATTCGGGCATGTTAGCAATCAAGAAAATTTGCTGCTGAAAGAAGGTCGACTGCAATTTCAGGAGGAATTAGAAATTCTGGCAGATCTGCTGAACTTGCTGCGAACCGAAATTTGTATGTGAAGAACATGCAAACTTTATGCATAATATGGGACCTGTGGATAATATTAAATTTTAATGCCTTTAACTTTTTATAATAATAGTCAACCAAAAAAATACTATTTTGCACATACGGAATATTCTTGAAAGTGATTTTATTAGCTTCATGTTCCGCTAATTGACCCGGACAAGCAAGCATTGATTTAATTGTTTCTGACACTTTTGCATGTTCCCTCTTTACAACAAACTCGTGGCCATCGGATGAAATGAGTTTGATGAACATTGCCTCTGGACCATCATAACTACCAAATGCTTTCATGAGATCGTCCATTTCCTGATTAAACCGATTTGGTCATTATGTGTTATATAATTTATTTGTTCGAACAAGTTATTTGTTAACATTTTTATTTGTAGAAAACCATTGGTGGAGGAGTGTTGGGAGTTTCTTCTTTGGGAGGTAACAACGGTTTGCTTTTTGCCTCTCTGCTTCTTTTATACCGATCATCTTTTTTCGATTTACTTTTACTTGGAGCCATTGTTCAAGATTTGATGAGATTTATGAATTTCTGCTTGTCATTCAGTGTTGATAAATTTGACTCTATCTGATCGTCCGAAATCATAACATGCGAACTTAATTAAAATAATATTTTATTATTAGTTTCTCTTAGAAGTCTAAAAGTCGAATTATACTTTGTGAAAATGATTTGGATAATGTGATAATCTTGATATTGATGAAAATCTTCAATGTGATAATAAGATAAATATTAATTACACATAAATAAAATGAATTTTATAAGATAATGTATTTCATGTTTTATAATATTATAATACATAAAGTTTGAATTTATTCGAGTTCTTATACGAATCATTAGTTATTTCGTAAATAGATGTTTATAGAATTATATTATATGCATTTACTATAAAATGATCGAAAAACCGTGATAATTAGAATTGAAATATTATAATGTACTTAACTTAAAAATATGAAGAATTTATGATGTCAAAATGTTTAAATATAATTTACAATTTACAAAGAGTGCCAATTTAAAAATGAAACTTGAATTTCTATTTACAAACTGAAGGCCTTATAATACGGATTCACATCAATTAATCGTTAAATCACATCCTACTTAACAATCGAGGAAATTGGCCGCCATGAGAAGTTCAAGGGCAATTTCAGGTGCAATTGGGAACTCAGGAATCTCAGTCGAACTGTTGGTGAATCGGACCTTATACGTGAAGAACATGCAAACTTTTTGCAAGACGTGGGATCTGAAATCAAAACAAATATAAAAATTAATGAATCAGCTTATTATCATATAATAAAACCTTCTCTAATAAGAATACCGAATATAATCGCGATTAAAGTTTTAAATTCTAATATAAGAGTAATTGACAACATCGCCCATTATAATGCATTTAAAATAATTTAAATGATATAATCATGTTAATTAATGAACTTACGGTATTTCCCTGAAGTTAACTTCGTTCGTCTCATTTTCAGCAAATTGACCTGGACCTGACAGCATAGCTTTGATAGTTCCAGAGGTGAGTGCGTGTTCTCTCTTCACAATGAACTCGTGACCGTCGGACGAAATCAATTTGACGTACATGGCTTCGGGCCCCTCACACCCGCCGTACACTTTCGTCACTTCCATGCTCTCTTCTTCCATTTTAAAAAATTTAAAATTTAATTACAATTTAATAATTCTTTTTCCAATTCCAAGAAGAATTCTTCCAAAGTCAAAAGTTTTATATTTGGCTCTTGGATCTTCGAAGTGCCCCGCCCCCATTCGCGAGCGAAACTTAAACCATTTCGCCTTCCCTCCTCAAAACTCTTCTTCCTCGCCGAAAATTCGGATTAAGTTTTTTAAATTTCTTCTTTCACCTTTCAAAATTTTAGTGAATCTTCGTTAAGCGAGTAATTACAAGATTTATAATCCCAAGTGGTTCACATTAATCATCAGTCTTCACATTATATACCAGAATGACGAGGTAAATGTTTATTTACTTCATGCTAAAATCACAAAATTTTCCTACCTTTCTTCTATTTAATTTATCCACTAACGTTTAAAAATGCTTAAAGTACACAGTTCGTATTTCTACTGATGGTGAACTGAAAATTAAATATGATTAAATAAAGATTATATTATAGTTGATTTATATTCTATGTTTAATTTTTTCTTTGTTAAATTTTCAGAGCACGGATCGCATTGGGGGATATTACTGTCCACAATATCAAACAACTTAAAAAACTTAACACAGTCATTTTTCCTGTTTCATACAATGATAAATTTTATAAAGATGTCTTACAAGCTGGTGAATTGGCACGATTAGGTAAAAATCATTTATAATTTCTCTTATTACATTTTCATTTTTGCACGTTATCGAAATACAAATCCAAAACTTGATTTGTTTACTTTGTTAAAATTTTATAAATTTTTATTAAAATTGTCCTTTGTTCCAATTTTAATCATGATATTATATTGTATATTTGGAATACCGTATTGGTTCGATTTTTGTCCCCGGATATAATTAAAAATATTACCTCCGACCCCCGGATTATAAATCGGGCACCGGATATCTTTAAAATAATTTAGGAAGTGGCATTTGGAAAATTTTTTTTCATTCAAAACTAACTTTTAATCATCAAAATCTGAATCTTCAAATGTAGAACGGCTACTCTTACTATCATTTATAATAGCCTCATCTTGCTTCTATTTTAAAATGCATGCAAGTGGCTTCTTCATTATCTGTTTAAGCATATTGAAACACTTTTAATTTAAATTCAACACGAAAAAGCCTTTGTGACATTATTAATTGAATTTAAATAAAAATTAAGACCAATTGAATGCGTTTAAGTGTTAAATATTTTGCCCATTTTAAAAATTAACCCAGATATTATTTTGGGCCCCGGATATAATTTAAAATCTCAGGTCCCACCCCCGGATATAATTACCGGACAAATCACGGACCAATACGGTATTTCATAACTCTACTATGATATTTCAGCGTAATTTATTGATTTAAAAAATGTCTTATTTGAAATATTTTTAGCTTATTACAACGACGTTGTTGTGGGCGGCGTATGCTGTAGGAAAGACACATCAGAAGGTCAAAGACGACTTTACATCATGACTCTCGGTTGTTTAGCTCCTTACCGCCGGCTCGGAATGGGAACCAAAATGCTCCAGCATGTTCTTAATTACGTTGAGCAGGATGGAAATTTCGATTCTATATTCTTGTAAGTTTAAAGTTAATTACAATAGTACAATTTATCTTAATATTAAAGAAATCTAATAATGATTTTATATTGATTTAGGCACGTTCAAGTCAACAATGAAAGTGCAATTAGCTTTTATGAAAACTTCGGATTCGAAGTTGTGGAGACGAAGCCTGGATATTACAAGAAGATTGAACCAGCAGAAGCCCATGTACTTGAAAAAAGGCTCCGACCTAACCCGACTACCAATACAAATGGAACTTCTTCAAATTAAACTTCTCGTCCTTCGCTTTTTACTCATTCTTGTCCAATTTTGACGGACTCGTTGATAAATAAATTTTTTAAACCGATTTACTCTCTTCTCGTCCTTACAAAATGGTTGTATTTATTACTTTAAAATATTTTACTCCTTATTTTTCAATATTCCGTTTAATGGTTTATTGAATTTTTACCTGATTTCTTTATTTCTTTGTCGTTCTACAATTTAAACCTGTACCATATTCATACATTACGGGAATGTACTCATAAATATATAAAATATTGTTTGTCATTGGATTGAAACGCCTAAATACAAATTAATGAACGATTTTACTCAAATATTTAAATTATTTTCAAATTAATCATTATTTTCATTACAATCATCTTACATACAGTTTACAGTGCTACAATATCATTGAAAAGTATTTAATTTTACAATTTTCGACATCGAGGATCGGAGAAAGATTTTCATCCATCTCAAATAATAACATTATTTGAAGCTAGGTGGGAGTTTAGTGTTTTGTATAACATTTTTCAGTAACTTTTCAAAACTTTAAAATTTCCTTTGTTTCTTTCATACCTGTACATACCAAATTCATACATAGATTTATAAAAGTAGTTCCTCAAGCAGAACAATAATTAACTAATTAAAGTCATCATTGTTTTCGCAAAAATGTATGAATTTTTTTGTTAGTTGTCTTAGAAGTTATTAATTGCATAGAGTTCTTCTCCAAGTTCCAAATAATAAAGAAGGCTGAACAGACTGACCAAATTTTATTCCTCGAGTGGGATCAGTGGGAAGTTAAGAAATTGTAATGAATTGTTCTCATCATCCCAAAACCCCAAAGAGCAGATATGAGATAGGGCCAGAAAAGGGAATGTCGTTGTATGTAGGTTACCAACATAGGATTTAAACTTTTCACTCCCACGTTGGGAGCTCCTTAAGGACTACTTAGCCAGAATAAGTCGACGACTTCTGGTGACTCCTTGTGAATCAAGCAAGCTCCTTAAGACCCGGTTGGACTATAGAGATAGCAAAAGACAAGTAATGAGAGTATTCAATTTGTACCGTCCTACCCGAATCCCATTAAACCCAACGTTTTTTTGGCCATTGACCGGCCACGGGCTCATTTTGACCCGTAATCCCAATGAGCCTCATCTGGCATCGAAACGTATCAGAAGCAGCAGTGAGTCGGTGAAGAGGAGTCTTTGAAAGACGGAGAAAGAGATTCGCGACGGAGATAATTAATAGCCCGCCTTGGCTCTTTCATCTCCACTCTTTCTCATATTAATCCAATTACATCCATCTCCCACCCATGGACTCCTGGAGGAGAGCTCTCAGCCTTAATGCATGAGACTTTGTGGAAATTCCCATGTTCCTGTTTGGATATCCGTATGGGAGCAAGTACGATCCTGTATTTTAATCCATGTTTGTGGGAGATGAGTGGGAGATGAACATTTTCTATGCTACCATCGTGTGGAAGGATCAATTCTAATGAGAATCTCATGGCTCAGAAGCCTTTTCGTCATCTCTTGCTCCAATTAATCTTGGAATTGCTCGAAAGTTCCTCCGTCGTCAGGGCGGGGAGGTTTGGGAGTAAATCACTACATACAGAAGCTACTTTACGATCATGCCTTTATGGCTATGACACATAAACTCACAAACTTAAAACCGCCATATAGCTCATTGTAGCTGAGTAATAACTAATAACCAATAACACTCAAATTTTTCTATACAGTTTCAAAATGACATTGCTCATATTACATATCAATATTATTCCCAAATAACTACATAGGAAAATTTTCCTACTGAACATAGGAAAAATATGCAAGTTTTACATTTAGTTATTTAACTTATTTATGATATTTTTCAATGTTATTTTTATTTAGACGAAATTTGACACTAAATGTTCCAACTACGACGGACCTACAATACTACATAAGTAAAGTACCAAGGACAGATAATAATTATGTGGTTATTATTTGAAGCTTTTATCTTATTTCTATTAAGTAATTTAAGTCCTTATTTTATTTTTATATACTGCGTTTATCATACAGACAGAATGATCTTAAGATTTACTTAAGACCATAATTATACTTTAATGTTGGTAATATCTATCACAATGGTTGGAGAAGTATATAATATATATGGAGAAGTATGTATATATTATATATAGAGAAGTATATATTGTATATGGAGAAATATATATTATTAAGGTAGTTTATTAAAGATATAGAAAGCTCCTGAGAGTTGTTCAACAGAAGGATTCTCATCATAACATACGGTGAGAGGAGAATGAAAAAGTTTGTCATGATAAACTTATCTCTCGAGTTTTTCTCTTTTAATTTAATTTTAAGGCGCAACTTGTGTTTTTGCTTTCTGGGCCCATCCACTTCGTGGTATGGGACGGAGGAGCAAAGTATGTGTTCGGGCCTGAGTGAGTGGGCCGGACGAGGAGGAGACCTTCGATCCAGACGCCGGTCGGCCCGATAAAAATGATTAGTCACCCTTCAATTAGGGAATAACTCCTTCGTGGCTCCTTCGAGTGTCAACGGTCCCCTCGCCACTCTCCGGCCATGCTAATGAGGAAAGTGGAATGGGGAGCCGAATGCCTCGACTCCATCATCCATCAACTTTGAGGTTCAACCTACGAGTGACAAACGGGTTCGTGGGTCGATCCTTTTTAAACGGGTTCCGGCCGGCCACCATACCGACCACAAAAAACTTCACTACTTTCCTCTTTTTTCTCAATGCTCTTATTCCATTTCGCAATCTTAGCAATTCAAGCCAATATCTTTTTCTTTCATCTATATTATACCATAGAGCAAAATTACTTAATACTGAATTTAAGAATAGTTAAATAATATAAGCATACTTATACAGCATATACGTACTGTATTTATCTGTATTTACATATGTACAGATGTCTGTAACTTTTTAAATGATGTTTCAACTTTAGAGAATTTTGGAAGAGCCGGGCTGTGTTTGTAATTCAAGTAAATTGATCTAATGGGAGAAACTCGTTGAGAAGGAGTGCATAAGCTGTAAAAGGACTTTATTCTGTTTCATCCATGAGAAAACATTTTGTACCTTTGAGAGTTTGCTCCCAGAGAGGTGTGGAAGTTTGATTCTGCTGGGCTGAAGTTTGAGGTGACAAGAATCTCTGGAATGAGGGCCGGCTGTTGGAGACGTGAAAGTGGAGTTGATTGCCGACTCCTTTTACGCCGACCGTTTTTGATCCTTCACAAGCTCCCTCAATCGAGATCGATTGCCGCGTTATGAATTGTGTTTTCTTCTGTGGGGGTCGTAATTACCTATTGAGCCATTCTCGCGGGCGGGGGCTAATTATACGCTTCTTCTTAGTGAGACTCGGGGCAGGTGAGGGCGGGCGGGCCGAGGATGAGATGAAGGGATAAGAATGGGCCGATGGAGAAAAATGTGTCTTCTTCTGTCGGGTCGGTGAGCCGATGGGTGTGGGGGACTCTCGTGGCCCTCGACCCCATACACAATTCTCATGCCAATAAGCTCGACATGAGTGATGGTGCTTTAATTGGGACCAAATCGAATGATTCTTTCTTAACTCCTTTCTTCCTCCTTTGTCCCTTCAACCTTGGAGTCTTTTGAGGAACTTTATATCATTTTCTTACCAATAGATCTAACAGATCCAATACTAATGCGCACATATCCCTCGTACATACCCTGTACATAAATGTGAGTAAGTGTTGTAGGTGTTGGCATGTAATATGATCTATCTTATCTTATTCTATTTTAATACGGCTTTACTTCAAACAGCTCAAATTTTAAAAGTATACCATTACCTATGACTCATACATTATTCTCAGACTCAGTCTTATAATCATTCTTAATACTCTTACTTATTCAATCCTGGTATGATAATATTTGTATAATCTAACTTATTGTAAGTATAGAATGTTTTCTGTAGAGTATATGTATAGTAGGTAGAGAATATTTATAAATAAAGTAAGTAAAATAATAAGCAATGTAGGTATAATATATTGGTATTACAGTGTTATAAGTATTATATAAGTATTGTTGGAGAACGTTTGGTCACTCCTTGAACCTTAAGGAGGATTGAAGGAGATTTCTTGGGTTGGTTCTGTTTAAAATTGTCCTTTTATAAGAGGGTACTTGGATTTTGTATTTCGAATCTTTGGTGGGTAGTTTTGAAGATAAATAACGTGTGGAGGGAGTGAAGGTCGCAAAGGGTGGTGTTGGGATTGAGGGCGTAGGTCGGCCTCTGCTTGGGCGACCGCCTCATCAGCCTCCCTATATATGACTGACTCTTCGGATGAGTTATGGATGAGGAGAGGAGAATTCAACAGGCTGCCGAATTTGGTCTGACGCGACTCCTCACCGCCCGATGGAATGTCCCGAGTGAGCTTATGATCCCACGACTCCTCTCCCACTTGACATCTTCCTCCGATCACATGGGAATGGATTGATTTGCCCTGACGGCGTTAGCCCTAATAACCTCGAGAGGCTAATGGGAGAACGTGTAATAAATGGACGATGGAATCTTCATCCTCCGCCTGGCTCTTTTCCTCCGTCGCTCCGCATTGTATTAAGAGCAACAAGATGGGCCGGGGTCCATTAAAGCCCAATAGAAGAGGATTTATATAGCATTTATATACTAAGTATTGAGCTTGTATAAATGGTTTATGGGTTGTCCGCCCCCGCGATGGGGCTAGTAGTTGGTCGTGACAGGGACTTGAGAGGAGGCCTTGTTGAATAAATCAGAATTAGGAAGGGGGACTACGTGGAGGAAGACAAAGGAGATGAATAATGGTCGGCTCCTCTCTCCCGTCACACAATCCCTTGTTTCCTCAGACGTGAGAAATTTGTGAGGGATTTCATTAGAGGTGGCCAAACCAAAGCGGGGGGCGAAGGTGAGCTCTCCGAGAGTGTGACTTTAAATAAAAAGGAGCGAGACCCTTGATTTGGGCAGGTACTTGGAGTTGTATGCCCTTGTGGCCCTTATCTCTCCTCTCCCATGTGTTGAACGAGTCGATAAAGGAGGATCGAACATCCTCCCATGAAATTAGGAAACGAATGGGCCGGAGTTGGAATACACATATTATCACAACCAGGAGTCGTGAAACTTCTTGGTTCACATTTTTAATTGATTCCATTAAACTGGAGTTCATCACGACGCCTTACACGTTCCACATGTTCTCCCTTATAAAGAATATAAAGAATGATTTTTTTATTCCATTAAGCTTCCGAGGGTTGGATGGATTATTGGAGTGAAGGAATTAAAAATCTTTCTTTTAAATACTCAGAGAGGATTTTAGGGGAAGAGGGTTGTAAAATCTTTGAATGACTCTATTACGATTGGGGTGAGAGGCCCCGCTCCGGATTCTGCTCAAGAGATAGGAATTAAAGACGCGATAAAATATTTTACGGGAGGAGATGTACAGAGAGACGCCGCTCATATCTGTCTACCAGAAGAACTCGTTCGATCCTTCTGGATTCCTCTTACGTGCAAGTGGTGCAGGTTGTATCATACAATATAAATAATATTACCAAACTATAGGTGCGAATACTACAATATAGCTTTCTTGAATAAAACTACAGTACTTGGAAAGCTAACTATAGTTATAATACTGGTCCTTATAACTATCTAATAAAATATATGTATTTAAATACAGTATAAGAATGCATGGTATATCTTTACCTTTAAGTAATGTGTGCAAGGGTAAGTAATATTATTGGCAGAATAAACCAACATTAAGTTCTGCTGGTCTCTCAATTTGGGTATTGGTATGTGCAAGTAAAATGTAATATATATTATCTATGTACTGCGTATATTCAACGAAGTACATTTGTGGATGGGAATTAAGGCTGAGATGTATGGTTATATCATATGGCTAAGGAAGGTTCTTCAAAGTGGTTCTCTTCGATCCACGAGAGTTATAAATGCAAATGCAAGGATTCTCAATTGGGCCGTTGGTCCATAACTTTCCTCTAGTATTACTCCATTTGACGGAGTCATTTCATTCAGCCGTATCTTCATACATGTACAACCGATCCACTCGATGGCAGTTTCCTATTACAAGATTAACAGGGAGGACAGACTGCTACTTCACAAAACCAAGAGCTGTTTATAAAACTTTCTGTACGGCACAAAGGTTTACTAGCGACTAGAAAAGTATAAAAAGGGAGATACAGACAGGACAGACACACATAAAGATTACATGCTAAAAGAGTTACTGCCTTTGTCTATAAGCCCGGGCCGGGACTCTTATCCCGGGAGTTACCGGGAGTTGTCGAAATTGTGTGGAAGGATATAGAAGTTATATATAAGGTCTTGGGTGGAATGATTGATCCACTTCCGATTGATTTGTGGCAAGATTAATAGATTTATTCCATCTCTGGTTCAGCTCTCAGGCTTGGCGGGTTCTGAAAGAGCGAGGAATTTGGAGAGAGGCTGTGCGGTGGGTCGAAAGTATTTAATATTCAAATTTGATACTTTGGGTCCGGAGATTGAAGGACAGGCGTCCGGAGTTTCCGAGGAATTTGGTTGAATCCATGAAGGCTGTTCAAGTGTGATGAGAGCCGAAGGCACGAAAGCCTCCTTCCGTTCCCCACCTCTAGCATAGGACCAGATAGGAGATAAAGATGAGATGGGAGTTTTCTCCTTCCTTCTTATGTACATTACGGAGTGTGTACTTATAACCTCCCACTTGGCTCTTGGAGAGATAAACAGAACAGCACGAACGAGGGCTGCTAATGCAGGATGCTAATGCTATGGGCCGGAGTTGCCAGCAACTGACAACATTTGGGGATGAATATTGAGAAGCGGATGAGTTCTCATCTACTTGGGCCGATTCCTCATCCGGGATTTTTAGGCAAAGCCCGTGGAGGGATAATCTCTCAAAGTATGGTTAATGGAATGAGGAGCGGCGGCGGAGAGGCGGGGGAGGCGAGACTTTTCCCATTCTTTTCCCCGTCCTCATTATTAACTTAGGAACGGCTTCCCCCTCACTTCCACCCGAAGATTGAAAAGGCAGGAGAAGGAGATTAATCAATTCCCCTCAGACTGATCAGAACCTCAACCATTAATTTTTCTCCCCTCTTTTTCGGAGGGAGCTTAAAAATGTGCTTTCCTTTACTAATAGCTCCGCCGCCCTCTCCACACCCAAAGATTAAAAAATGTAATAAAGGGACTAGTGGGAGATGGTTGATGGAGGAGAATTAGGAGTTCCACATGGGACAAGAAACTCCCGAGTGAAATCATATCGAATCATCCCATCTCTTCCATAATCAATTTCAACAACTTTTCCTTTCAGAATTAAAGTTTATATACCGAGGCTCGGTTTCAAGGGGGAATCACCATACCGTGTTGCATAATGTTGAAAAGCACTATTGGGTTCACGGAGTCATAAATGCATTTATGGAGTAGAATCCAACCAAGGATGCTCAGAGGTTGCAGAGGACGACTAATTTTCCTTCGTGCACCATGTAGGATACACAGAGTGAATTTAAAGGGGGATTGTGATGGACTGAGAGTGGAGTTTTGTACAGGCCGTAGTTAATGAAGGGAAATAGTTGGACGTCATGGGCGAGAGTCGTAATAATAAAGGGGAATGGGAGAAGAGTAATATGAGAGGGCGGGAGGGCAATTAGGGCTAAGGAAGGGTGACGAAGCCTCAGCACGTAAGGGTCACGAAGGGAAGTTGGACAGCTAAATGGATGTCCGAAACTCTGAGTTGGAGCTCGAGTCCAAGCTCCATTGTCCTCTCCTAATGGATGAGGCCGCGAGGGTGTCTCTCTATGTGGAGACAATATATATCCTTCTCCGTGCCTTTGTATTCAAGGCGAGTTGTGCCGAGATTCGGGAGCCGACGGTTGGAGTGGGAGACCTGTTCCTCGTCAGAGTGATGGGCTGGCCGGCGCATTCATTACCTCCGTCCCGCCTCATTCATCCGTTGGAGTAATGGGGAGTCCCTGGGATGGGCTCGGCGGATTGAACCCTCTTGGGACGTAGGAGGCCCACAGATGATGTTGAGTTAGATATATGGGCGGATGGCGGTGGCGAGGACGGCAGGAGCCCGTGCTGCCCAGAACATGTGAGAGGAGGTTGGTGGGGGAGCGGCGTTATGAGAGAACCTCTGCCAACCATCCCAGCCTGTAAAAGAAGGGCAGGGAAGGGGATTGAGCCACAGTCTTCAACCTCTCGTTGTCCCGGGACCTTTCGCTCTCGAGAGCTCCCCTATACCTAGTGTGTGTTGTATCGCTCTGACGGAGTAGAAGAACCGGGTGAAAAATTGCGGGTGAATTCATTTCCTCCATCTCGCCCGTGAAGGCTTCGTAATTTGGGAAAGTTCTCAAGTTCCAAAGACGGGCCAGCCGGATTCCCCGTTCCCCTTTTATCAGGCAAAGTTGCCCAAACTACAACTCTTGAACCCTTGAGGGTGAAGTGAATTTCGTGCCAGTGTTGTATTACCACCGAGTTTCCTATAACTCCCTTCACTTGTCGTCGTTGCTGTCTCTCCCAGGTTCGTCTCTTTGTGACTCTCAGACCGAAGGGCTATGTGTATTTAATTGTATATCCCCAACTTTTGGCTTCATTCACTCTTTGACTCCCACTCTTAGAGTGAGTGAAGCCTTGTCCTTTATTTCCTTTTACTCGGAAGAAATGTATTGACTGGCTCTCTGGCTACTGGTTTCCTCTCTCATTAGAGATGGAGACAATGGGAGAACGCCCCTGTAATTAATTTCAATCCTGTCAATTTTATAAAATCATTACCCGGCTCCTTCTCCAAATTATTTTCTATTGTTTCTCTCCGTCGTCGAATACGACTGGATGGTTCTCCATCCTAACTGAGTGAGTGATATAAGGGAAGAGAACTTAGAGAACTCGGAATGGCTTGGAATATGCTGTGGTTAGTTAGGGAGAGAGATAGAGAGCAATAGGACCAAGTTTGTTCTGGGCGTTGAGTTCTGGGGAGGGTGTTGGTTCTCCTTCACTGTGGTTTTACTCAGAGACTCTTTTTTTCTTCCTTTCCTCCTAATTGCCCTAAATTATTGTCTTATTCTCTCGACTCTCCATAGATAAGAGAGGAAGACCGGGTAGTCGAGGATCAAACTACCAGAGCTTCCAACTCATCTCAACAAGTGTTTTGCTGTCTTCCCCGGCCCTCCGCTACATTATGTTCATCCGACTGTAAAACAAGGGTTGGAAAGACGAACGCCGCCACCACTTTGTATTCTCAATACTCGCGATGGGCTACCGATGAAAAGTGTCATCGCTCTCCGCCCTTCGTCAAGCCGATGAATTCCCCCGTCTCGAATCACTCCACTCTCATTATTCACAAAATCGATTCTGAGGACAGAATTTAAATTTTTATAAAAGGCAAGTTTCATCTTGAAAATGGAAATTGCATCTTTTCACACTGAACTGAATTGTGCTGAGGAAAACTTACGGTTTCATACTACTTTTAATAGGAATTGAGCTCCGTTGGTGTAACGAGAGCTGTTGGAAGACTTCGTTCTATTTTCCCCTGTTCCGAGGTGAAAATTGAGGTGAGAGTAATTTATATAATTTACTTCGTAGACGAGTGTAGTGTTACAAAACCCTACCATAATATATAAGTTCCTATGTCGTGTCGTTAACTTTACCTTTTTGGAGTATAAAAAGGAAATATAAATTTCTATATTCGTTGTAGATAAAACTGTCTGAAATATTATAACTTAAACGTATACTAAATACTGTATATTAAACACAAGCATGGATTACATAAATAGTAATATAGGGATAGGTTTATAAGTATAGATTTATATAGGTAGATAGAATATTTCAACTTTTCCAGGTCTATATATTTCGTGCGGGTTGACTTGTGGCTCGTGGCAATGCGGTTGAAAGGTCTCCTCATTTAAATGATGAAATGAACATAAATCATAGGTCATCCCTTTGAGAAGAATGTGTGAGCGTTCTTCCCGTCGGAGCGTCCCGGTCCGGGACGCGAGTAGTCGCTACTCCATCGACACACTATTCCCGGGTTTGAGCAGCGGAAGTGCCGAGGCTCCGTCTCGTGTTTGCCCTTCCGCTCTACAAATGGGCCTCCGCCCCGAAGAGGAATCTTCTCTTCGTTCTTCGCCACGCCACGGAGGTTGCAAACGGAAAGCAGGGAGCCCTTTGAAGCCAGCCACTCAGCCGAAACAGATGAGCCTCCTTTCCAGCACCAAAATGTCGCGGAAGAATATGTTTGAAGCCTTTCAGCCCTGGGTTCTCAACACCTACGGGGACTCGGCCAAGACTAAGACGATCACAAAGAAGAAGTACGTGCGGATTGTGAAAACCCTCCGTGGTGAAGAGATCAACAATGCGGAGAACTCAAAGTTTCGATTTTGGGTGAAAGCTAAGGGATTTTCCATGGGAGCACCTGGAGGACTTGCAAAGGACGACGTTTCCTTCTCGCCCTCTTCGCCCGATCCAGACCTCTTCGTCCCCACTACTGTGAAGGTAGGCGACGTTTTTTTTATCTATTTAATTCCTCCTGAGGTGGCACATATGCATATATATGCATGTTACTGGAGTCATGGGTGCTCGTTACATCACCACTCTGACGAACTTCTTCCCACATTCGGCCAGCAAAAAGTGTTGATTCTCATGGGGCCGAGGAATGCTCTAAGGGGGAAGGAAGCCTCTCCTTGTCCTTCTACTCCCTACGTCTTAATGTCATTCCAGCCAGCCCAACACATGTTACTCCACTTTTATAGTCTGGAAAGCTGGAGGAACAAGGTTGGATACAAGAGGCCCTTTTCCCACCGCCCATCGTAAAAATGGCTACAATAATTAATCCGAGTCCCACGTACGTCTCCGTGTGAATATGAGCGTGATGTGTGTCCTCTCATTTTCTTTCCTCGTTCAGGACATGCAACGGCCCGTTGAGGTACATCATAAATATACCAATATACTGTTTCATACTGCTCAGACTCCTCGCCCCATGAATTCAACAAATATGCACCATCAATAATATCACTGCATGGAGGTACATGTAAAAGCTCTTATCCTTCTTCATAACTCCATACTATTGTATATATTTGAAGGTGGAACAAGTAATGTGCAAAAAGTCTCACACTAGAGGAACTTGGATAAAAATGAGCTTTGTACATTCATAAGGTTTTGAGATAAAGATTGGGTATGGTCCATTCACACTAGTATATATTTATAATATTAGTCCTGTATTATTAATATGCAAGTAATGTATTTATGTACTCCTCGAGCGCATTAGAGTATGGAAAAATTTTGGTTTGAGCTTCCTTCCTATATTTTGAATAATACTCAAGATACATTTGTTTATAACTAAATATCAATTATATAATATGTATATTCTTTACATTTAAAACATAATTATTCTAACTAGTCTTTGAATATACATATGTAACTATATAAAATAATGAGGTTTAATATTTTGTTACGTCTCCTTTTGCTTTGATCAAATCCCTCATTCTTTAACGCATTGAAGAGGCGAGCCGTCGGCAGGTATCAGGCGTTATTTTGTCCCACTCAGCTTGAACTATCCTTTTCAAATCATTTAAATTCTTCGGATTTTGACGTCTTTTGGCTTTTTCAAAATGAATGTAAGTCCAAACCGGAGTGCGGAGATAGGAAGATAATAGAAAGCAAGGAAGCTCAAACCAAAATTTTTCCATACTCTAATGCGCTCGAGGAGTAAGTAGATAAGACACAATATGGAAGGATAGACAGATTAATCGTCCCGGAGACAATCCCTTCGTTATTGGATCCACCTGGAGGGATTGAGTTCCAATTTTGGGTTCGGGGGATGTTTGATGTATTGAATGTATTGAATGGTCCGAATCCGCCTTACGAGTTGATCTAATGAAGTCTTGTCGCCTGAGACGGGCAGAAGGCAAATAAAAGGACGGGAGGAACAAAGGGAGACTTATTATGGAATTAGAATATCTCTTTTGATGAAGGGTCACCTCGAGGAGGATGTGATTGGAGTAAGAGATGAAGAGATTAGTCTCCCTGCCAACTTTCCTCTCGGGGGCTCAAATTGTCCTCCGCCCGCCCCGAGAATCGCATTAGTGTCAGGGAAAAAGGGCCGGCTAATGAACCCGATGGAGAGCCGGGGAAGCCTTGTCCCATTCATTCCAGTTGGATGACCGGCGGAGCCGCCGATACGACCAACCTTCCACAGAATCCTTTTCAATTCAAAGGGAATATAATAAAAGGCCCGAATTACGATCCAGGCCCCCGAGAGTCCCGAGGACAGAAGGAGATGAGAGGGCAAGCCGACTCAGTTTTATGACTCTCGGCTCCTCTTTCCTCCTGTCGGCGAGTTTGATCTCGACATCTCGCCGTGCCTTCTCGCAGTAGTCTCGATTGAGCTAATTCTTCCTCCTTATTATCCATCTCTCCTCGCTTAATTTCAAATTTTGAGTGGAGCGAATGGGACAGTTTTGATTGGGACGGGCCGGAATAGGCCCAAATTGTAAAACCACGCGGCTTTATTTACTTTTTTTACATAATTGGGAACTTTGGATCTTTCTAAGAAGACCAAAGCCAACTTATTTATATTCATACATACTACCATACTACATACATATTACTACGTAGATATAAAAAAGTGGATAATTAAAGTAGAGTACTTTAGTATGTAATTTAAAATACATAGTTAGATTGAAATCAAGTTGGGCTTGGTTTTACTATCTTTTATTGTTTAGAAAAATTAAATCTCGATGGGCTTTGGAGTTTTATTGAATCAATGAGTTTCTTTGCTCCGTCCATGTAAAATGGAAGTCCAGGGGAGTGCATTGCCATAAATAGGAAGGGATAGGCAGCCGGGGAATGACGTGGAGTGACAGTCGGCCTCCTCACGACGACCCGTCGATTCTCTCCTAAACAGAAAAGAAGGCTGAAGGTCCACCAAACCTCTTCGAGGGTGGCTTTCACGGGAAACTCATCCATCTGAATCTGTTCGTGGGGAGGGAAATGGCGTGTCGCGTGTGCTAATGCTCTTCGCCCTTTTGGGTCTCCTGACTTGGGAACCCATATGTGTGTGTGTATGGGGTGATAAGGGAGCCTGACCGCCGGGAAGGAATCGGATTTCCTCAGGAGCTCAGGGGCCGAGGCCCATTACTCTCGGCTTACTCCTTTGATTTGCATTCTCCTGACGTTCATCCCTGGATCTCGTCGGCCCTCGTCGATCCATGCATACAGAAGGAGAGGAATGTGAGGAAACGAGGGTCCGCAGCTCGACAGAGTGGACAAACCGGGGCGGATGGAAGTATATACACCGTATCTTTCCATCTGGTCTTTTGGCGAGATGTTCACCCAACGTTTAAACTTTGCCCATTTCATTTCTTATTCAAACTCGTCTCCAATCTCCCTTGTCACGTCTTTGGAATTAGTGTTCGGAGTTATCATAAATTAAAATCAATCTGTAGTTTAATTGTTCCGGTCAAAATCAGTTTTCTCAATATTTCCCGTGATTTATGGTCCAAAGCCCGAGGTTGGTAAGGATGAAGTGGCTTGTACTATGTATGCTTATTCCGTTTATAAAAAATGTTGATCGCGACGGGCCGTTGTGAAAAAGAGGGGAAACCCCAGCATGGAGGCTCTTGCAAAATTCAAAGCCGACCATTTGGAAATAAATTCGGCCCATGTGTGGGAGCAGGGAGAAGAATGTGAAGTGGGCCTTCCGCTCTGTCAGCCGGTGTGGAGTTGAGGAATGGGCCGGGTTTTATTTCAAGGAAAAGAAGGTGGCTGCCGGAGGGTTCGCATCCACGAGCGAGCCCTCAGAATTATAATTTGTATTCTTGGTAGAGGACGAGGGCATGCATAATGTACTTGGGTCGGTGGAGGAGGAAAGCAGTGGAAATGGAGAAGCTCATGCTCTCCGCAAACGTACACCACACGCGAGGATAAGATAAGGCCTCTAATGGATGGGTACATCTTGTACCTGAGAATAGAGGAACTACGGTCCATAACCTCAGCCTTTACGAGTCCTCATCAACCCAACCCCGTATTTTTCCACCGCACCTTTCCGCCGTCGGGAATCTCTCACCGCCGGCCGCCGGATGAGTCAGTCTGATCGAGGTAGGAAATGGAATTACCAAACTCCCACCGATGCCCGCCTCGAGAGAGTAAACCTATGAAAGTGAATCTGATCCAATTTCCTTTCTCCCTCAATAGGGACTTTGGATCCATGCGAGACTTATGGCCTCAGCTCCCCGATCTTCCGTGTCAGCCCAGACATCCATCTCGGATCTGGGACATGCGGGGAGGGCGTTTTCATCCAATCCATTCTCATATGGACGAGGAATATAATGGTTTGAGTGGATTTGTCCTGCCCTGTGTGTAGTTATTACCTTGAAAGGGGGATGTCAATCCACTTGGTTATTTGAGACCCTTCACCTTATTTTCATCCCTGAACATGCCGGGTGTGAAAGGTTCTTCCGGTGATAGAAGGATCTGTTCCCTCGTTTGTTCGCCATTTCCGAGTTTAAACTTATACCAGTAGTTGACGGCCATCGGCCAATTGGAAATTTGGAAATATTTGAAACTTTGGCCCCTTTGAGTCTTTGAGCTTGAGAGCGAGGGTTGAATGTGTAATAATAAGAAGGAGGAGGGTGAATGTTAACTTTTGTAAAACCTCCCGTCAGTTCGAGCTGGGAGAAATGGTAATGAGGGGATTACCATATCGTGTCCGATCCGTTCCCGCAATACCGGGAATGTAAGGATAGATTCCATTGAGTGTGTTGAGAAGCCCAATTTACCTTGATTAGCATTTCAGGGCCTCATCGGCTCTCGACTCGAACCTCCCTGCATCTCAAATGAGGAATTAGCAAAATCGTTGGAGAAGTGGTCAGTTGGGTTTCCGAAGCTCGGGAGCGATTCCCCAGCGGCAGTGATTTCTTGCTCTAATTAAAAGGTGGTCGGCTTTGACGTACACTTCACCGGCTCCTCTTCTCACATCAATTAACGTACCCTTTGGAAATTTCAGTCCGGCCTTTAACGCTCTTAACTGCTCTGATAATATATTCAGCTATTCCACCCTCGCTACTCCCTTACGAAGATTTGCCATCAATATTATTATTATACGTTTGGTATGCTAGGAATTGTTTTTTTGAAGGGGAGGAGACGTACAAAATGTGAGTAGTATTATAAAGCGGAGAATAAAGCGCTCTTGCGGCTCGTCTCGATTAGAATGGAGCTCGTTAGGGCGGGCGGGCGTTATCAGGGCGGCCCAAGGCCCATCGCCACGCTGCCCCCATATGAAAAGATAATACTAATGCATTGCAGATCCAGATTGAGGGCTGGCTTTTCTTTGGTATAAATTATTCGCGGTGAGGTGGCCGGCTCCTGCCCGCTCCACCGGCTCTCTCGTCGTGGTCGTGGGTTGAGCAGGTTTTACGATGGGGCGATATCATCAGGAATGGAATGAGAGCCAGCAGGAGAGACCAATTTCCTAAAAGCCGGTCCTTCACTTTCCAGTTCGAACGTGGATCCTTTTACTTCTCATTCCCTGGGCTGGTGATTCCCTCGGCTGGTGAGGGCGGACAGTCCCCGGGAGATGAAGACGACGGCTGGTCCCTGGGAGAAACATACGGGTCTCCTCCTATTCCCATTTATGACCTCACTCCCAGCGACTCCTCGTTCTGTTTTCTATTAATTCAATTCCTCGGCCCTTAATTGAAAAAATGAAGGGCTCTGGGGACGGGTAGTTGGAAATGTTGTTACTCACTCGGTGAGATGGGAGCTTATGGGCTGAGCTCATTGCCTTCTATGTACTTCCAAGTACGCAACTATGGCTCGAGGTTCCTTTCTCTCTGATGGGCTCGAATGGAGCCCAACTGCTGGGCGAAGATGAGGGCCAAATTTATTTGTACAAGCTGAATAAGTCTGGGTGTAGGACACATTAACATTTATGTATGTAGCACAGAGGAGTATGATTCGGCGAAAGAAGCCCCGGAACCTTGATTAGTTTCATTAGGGCTAACTGTAGTGCCGCTCTGGTCTACCTTATGGGAGGTGAGACAAAAGGGTCGGGGGGCATAATGGGCCCATTATGCCCCACTGAGCGTATTGTGCTCAGTCGCCTGCTCTTTTGTGGTGGTGGGATGACATTGTTGTTACCCGCCCATTGTTGTCCAGGGGAGGAAGTCCTTATAATTCGTGAAGGGGTGAGCCTGGGCGAGTGTGGAGCGGATGGAAAATCGGCCCATTCGCCCACGACTTCCCGTGAGTCACTCGACGGCTTTTCCCCCTTTTGTCTCCTTTGTTGGGGGCTGAGGGGGAGCGGATGGGATTCTCCATGCGGAATGTGATTGGAACAGGTGGGGAACAGTGGAGAGGAAGAAGGTATGCTGAGATGCTCAGATTGGGAAGCGAATATTTCCCTTACCAAGTGCTTTTTCACCATCATCAGCCTCCTGCGGGAGAGCCGACCTGATAATTAGTGGGGAAGGAGGGCGAGTCGATCCTATCGTCTTCCACAATATATAATAATCTCTTCCACGATCAACCTCCGCCAAAAGCTGAGACTTACAAAGAATTCCTCCTTGACGGGCCGAGGAGGAAGCCCCATTAGATAATAACGCCAGAGGTTTTTTCCCAACATAAATCTCTCCCCCTCTGTTCCTCGTATGGGCCGAGATGAGATTCCCATATTCCCCCATCGATTCCCTTCCCAAAGAGGATGTTCCCATTAATAATGCATTAGGGGACAGGATTAGATAAGGGAATTTCCTGGGCGAGGGATTAAAAATTAAAAATGAAGGCTTCGCCGTGAGAGATGGCCCAAAGTTCTGACACCCGATTTTTCCCCACAGAAGACTCCGGCGAGAAAAGGGCGGGCAATGCGAAATAATGGGAGTAATGAGAACTTTCATTTATTTATCGGCCCGCATCCGTGAGAGGAACTTTGGGGCGGCCGCCTCTCCCATACAATTCTGTAAATAGAGATGGGGAGCGGGCAGATTGGCCCTCGAGTAACAGCTGGGAAGAAATCCTCGTCTAGCCTCGAACCCTATACCCGACTGTCCCTCCTCTAATCACACATCCTGACTTGGGGCAGGAAACGCCAGCGAGAGAGATTCCCCACATCGACCGTCCTAAGGCTCATTTCCAGCTTCTCTTCCAAATGAGGTCTTAAAATCCTCCCTCATTCCCAGTTTCCCATTCCCTCCACCAGATTCCCACAATCCGGCTCTTTTCGACAAGGATCAGGTAAAATTTGATAATTGGGAAAAGGTTTCATTCGGATGTCTGAATTCTACTAGGAGGTATTCTGGGACTGGGATAGAAATTCATGAAGACATAAACTTACTCAGCCGTTCCTCATCTCTCCATGTAACGATGAGAGCGAGTGAGAGAGCAAATACAGGCGGGGTGGTGAAACCCGACCCTGCGGAGAACTCGAGTGCCACTCGAGAACATTCTCGAGAGGGCGACGGAGATAAGGGGAACGAAGACGACATAGGACTGAAAACTTGTCTCCATTCCTTCCATCACTCAACTCTCATTTATAAGTCTAGGATCTCTCAACCCTACAAATACATATACGCATATGCCCTATCCTTCCTTGTCCCGAGAAATCTTTAGACCATTTGAACCATAGTGAATCATAGGAGTCGTTCGTATAGAGCGTGACGTAGAACCATTGGAGAAGCACGGAACTATTGGATAGGAAACGTGTTGGTTGTATAGTGAAAAGGATAAGGGCCCATTCCGTTCTTCCTGGCCCTCATTGGAAGTCTGTGGAAAGTGTTGGGAAGTGGTGGGCCATCGTTAGCCTCCTTCTTTTCTCTCTGCGAGAGAGAGAGAGGAGTGTGTGTAATTGCATAGGGTTTGCTCCACAGGCGGAGAGAAGAGAGATTATGGGTTCTGGTTCCATACTTTAATTTCCCCGACGGCTGGGCGGACTCCGGAGGCTGTTCAGATAATAATGAATGTGAAGAGGAGGCGAAGTGAGGGGGTCACGGGAGGGCTTGGAGGGCCGGCAAGGGCTAAGTGGGATAATTCGAGACGTGGACCGGATGAGTCAGACGAGGATTCGACACGGGGCTCCGCCAGCTCGCCTTGCCATCATTCAATTTGTAGAGACAATATGCTCGGAATTATCAACGCAGTCCCGGATATTCTCAATTGGGTCGGGCAAAGAAGAGGAAAAGGGATGGGCCGATGTTTGCAACTCATCCACTTCCTACTACATGGCATCAGACCACCTTCCTCCTTTAGACCCGGACAGGGTGACAGTTCCGATCTCTCAATGGCTCTAGATTCCTATTCCGATTCATGTTACTCTTAATTTTACGGTTCATGGGATGATTTCGAGGTTGGCCCGGGCTGGGATTCAAAATACCGAATTCTTATTTTCATAATATAAGGAAACTCCAAATACACAAGAACTACCTACCTACCTCTTACCTATTTGAATATTCGTACATTTTCGTAATAAATATATTTTGATAGTGAGGAAAAAGCAAAGGAATCTTAAAGTAATATAATTCCATATATTTTAAATATAAAAATCATTAATTAGGATTAATTTTAATGCATTTGAATCAGATGGATCTTCATTCGTCTTTAATATTCAAACTAAAAATTTGTAATTAGCGGTTGGGTTTTTTTTATAGAAAAATTTCATGAATAACCGAGGATAACAATTGTCACGTGTTCTAATTTACCCGTCACGTGCCACTCGTAAAAGTCTTTCAACTGTTCGACCGAAGGGTCAATCAGGATAATAGGTCTGGGCTTATAAGCCTTCATTCGTCATGCTTCGAATTTCATAGATATCAAAACTTCCAGCAAGTCATAATAAGAAGGGAGTATTTGGAATAAAATGCGAAGCTCAAGGTGCGGAAACGTCTCTTCGATGGATGAAACGAGAGATTCGTGTGTTTTGTGTTTGTGCGAGTCTGCCCAACCATTTCGCCTCTTCATTTTCTACGCTCCCCTACCTGACATCCCTCAAATGCATTTTATAACACAGAGAAATACGAACTTCATTTGTATGGTATGCGATATATTTGTATGCATCGAGCACGTTTACATTCGTTTGTGTACCTTCGTCCAATTTGAAAGCATAGAAGTTAAGCTTTGTATGGCTTTGGCTGGGAACAACTCAGCTGGCAAAATGAAATAATTGGGATTGGAATCCATGGGACTGTCCCGTCTCAATTGGCCTCCATCATGCGAATAATAAAAGGTCCAACCGAAGGTCCCACTGTCACTCCTCCTACCTCCGGTCCAACCCGCCTTTTCCAGACACACACACGACATATTGTATAATTACTAAAGGTAGTAAGTAATTTGTACAAAAAGACAGAAGGTGAGACATGTGATGTTTATGGCCACGAGGCCGCCTTTTTGGTTCTAACATCCTTCATGAGTTGAGTCTTCACGCTCCGCTTTTTATGCAGATGAAGCTAAAAGAGATTCATTGACTCATTAGGGAAATATTTTTAGATATGTGTCTGATGAGATTGAGAGGGTTTAGGGAAAATTCATTACAGGGTATTAAATTTTACTTACATTCATATAGATTGTTCCTCCCTTGCATCGAGGCCTCGTTTGAAGGTGGGGGAGAGGAATTAATAATATTTATGGGTATAATGGACCAAGGGCCGGGAAGATGAATTTAATTGAGATCTCGCTCTCTTTCGGCTCTTTCATGTCTACGGATTTATTGTCCTTTCAATTCAGGCTGAGAGGACGGGGCTTGTGAGAGGGGGAAGGTATGGAGTAATTATCTCGCCTGTGTCTCTTCCAACGGCCTAATTGTTCAATTGAGAGATACTACGAGACTCGGAATGAAAAGAAACTTTTTACATTGACGGCTCGACGGAGAGCAGATGAGCCGAGAGAGTATTAATACAAGTGTTACTTGCACACTCATACAGATATATCTTTTCTACATAGGAGTGCATGTGTCGCTCTGTCTCTTTTCTTATGGCCGCTCTCGAGTTTACGGCTCTCCTTCATTATTCACTTACGGGTCGGAGTTTGAGTTGTTATTTTGATTTCTCTCGCCCTCCTCTCCTATCTAGAATCATAAGGATCTCTCGACACGGTTCCAGGATTCGTTTCTCTTAACACGTTTATTAGCTGACTCACGTACCTTTATAAGGCAGCTCGGAAAGTCGGCGTGAATGGGCCGAGAGTGACACCGACATTTTTATTGATTCGCAGAGAGAGTGAAAAGGTGGAGGGAATTAGGGTTCTGATTTATGTCCCAGCTCCTAATTACATTAATGTATTCGGCCAGTCCTTGGAGAACCTCTGTTTTCATTCAAAAATTTATATCTCTCGGCTTGCTTTCCCCCAAAATGTAGGAAGATAAAGGGGACGTTGTGGGGGGGAGGGAATGGTGGCCCAAGCAGACTCCCGATATCCATGATGGTGGTGGTGAGGGAGGAAGTCATTGGAAACACTCTGGTCCCTGGAGAGAACCTGAGCTCCTGCCCAGAACAGGATATGGAGTAATATTATTATTGGGGGATTTGAGCTCGTGTCCTTCTTGAACATGAGGATATTGTTTATATATTGCTTCTTACTCCCAGCCGCCCAAATGTTATCGGTCGGAGATAGGAAAGGATTGAGTGAATTCTCTGTCGGGAATGGATTTCCATTAGGGTGGTGTGAAAAAGAACTTTTTGGAATTGTATTGAAGAATTGGAGCCGGGGGAACATGGCGAGGGTCATCATCATATTCTTATCTCTTATCTAAAGGGAGTTTTTTGAGGGGCCCGAAATGGATGTTAAGCCCCCGTGTGTTCGGCTTCCGAGTATGTATGATACAAGATAGTATATTAGTAGATTGCGACTCAGGTGGAAAATTGGTTGAGACTGGGAGTAGCGGAGTTCCACTTCCGAGACAAAGGTGGAAATGAATTTAAGGTCCGTAATGTTTCTAATGGGCCACCCTCGTAATTACAGAGGGGCCGAGCAAATGATGATGGCCCTTTGTCATCTATATGATGCGGTCGGGTTCTCTTGAGAGTCGGGAGCCTCCGGGCAGCAGAGGCAGCAACAGCAGCCTGGCACACACCACCATCAGATTCTTGATCCGATTAGAAATTGAGGAGAAGGCGGCACGCAGGCCTCGGAAATATAATTGAATCCACTATATGCATATGGGATATGGACGAGTTGTGTCTTTCTCATTAACAAATGAGTGATTAAATAAGCCAGTCGGCCGCCAAGGACTCCAAGCCCTTATTTGAGCTCAAATATCATAGACATTAATCCCCCATCTGTCATTTTCCCAATACGTGCTATTTAATCCATTTCATGCTCTTCACACTGCGAATCAAAAATTGCACGTACAAACTGTACATAATATCTCCCTTTGAACATGAGTTTCAATTGAGAGCATAAAAGCATTAAATATTCATCATAAATAACCAAACATTTTATGACTTATGGATCAAATAAATATATATTTTATCAAGGAACTCTATTCTGAATTTTCCCTCAACGGTGAAACTTTATTGTTCTCATATCTAAGAATCTTCGCAAAGAATATTTTCTTTATTCTTCCTTTCTTTGGAATTTTATATATGAAATAATAACGGCCCAGGAATTTCGGTGAGAATAAATGATTTGAGGTTGGGGAGGAAGACGGGAAGAAAATGTTGGTAGGGTTCGCTTAGTGTTGGCTCATTAGCTATCTCGAGCCATCCGGCCATATCCCCTCATTGAAGACACGGGTGATGGCCGAGAGAGAGACGTGAATAGAACCGGCCCCGATTTCTTTGTCGGGGAAGAGAGCCGGAGAAAGGAAGTTGGGAGCAAATGGGTCGACTTCGAAGCCCCGGACGACTTTACTACACATACTTTATCCCTATCCCTTCCCCGAAAGTTCCATGCAGTCTAATCTACTACTCTCTATGCTCCGTGTGGGGAGGGATATATATCATTAGCTAATATACCGTACTTGGATTCCTGGCATCCTTGAGACTCCGGGCCCAATTTAATATAATCGGCCCTCGCCTGGAAATATCCTCCCAGCTTGAGACAAGAACTCCCTATCCTCTTCTCTCTCCGCTCAAATTCTCAATTCCTCGGGAACTCCTGAGGAAAAATGGTCGGGTTGGATTAAAACTAATTAAATTCTTCATGATCCCACCGAGCCCCCATTCCGTATTTGCAAATGAGCTTTGAGGCCCTTCAGTCTTATTAGACCTCTCGTCCTCAACCGACTGTTGACAGACACTTGCATGTATCACTGAGCAAATACCCCTTTCGACCGGAGTGAAATTGATAAGGGATGAAATTCGTGTTTGGTCATCTTTCCCATTTTACTTGATTCAACCGCTCGGTTCGTTCTTCCAATTTGTTCCGCCTTTTTTCCTTTCAGACGGACGGTCGAAGAATATTTTGAATTTTTCGTTCCACCTCATTTTGAGGTTTGAGGGTCAAGAGTTGGACTCGGTTGAAATTAGCGGAGAAATCACCGTGTTTCTCCGAGGGCGAGGATTTCATGACCATCATCACTGACTTTTTGTCTCAACCTCATAAATTACGGGGGTAAAGACGTGCTAACGTTACCAACATGATTTCGAGGGGCCCGCCGTTGAGGCTCGTGGAAATAATAATGTTCTTTGGCCCAAAGTAGTGTAATCACAAAGACCTGAAATATGTACTTATATACATTTGCCACAAGTCTTAATATCTTGTAGGACAAGTCGGGTCCATATTTCTCCCCGGACAGGAAAAACTTGTACCTTACATATTCCTCCGTGTATTACATACAAAAATATCTTACATTTTAGCACATTCATATACGGTATTTTCTATGTAATATGGAATTTTGAGCACGTGGTTTAATGTAGAGGGAAAGTCATGTGGTAGTTTATCGTTAATGCAAGTCAAGCCATCATTGAATTGTAAAGGAAATTGCACACATCGTTTATATTCCTTTGGCCGTATACGATGAACCTATTTGTGTGCTCCTCTGTTTGCTCTCCTGAACCAATGTGGATTCGGGGCCAAGAAATGTATTGACCGATTGCTGGAAGTGAAGGGAGGAATGATTTGTGTTTGGGGAGGTTTGGAACGGCTCTCTTGCTCTTTGATATTCCATGGGCTGCCAGGAGAACGGCAGACGTGGTCGGGCGGATCGGAGAGTTTGAAGAGTATATCTGATTATGAAATCTGAATCTCGACCCTTGCCTTGAGCACTTTCGTCTCGGGCGGAAAACTCTTGGTAATGATAATAATGGGAGGCAGAATTCGTAGGTTTTCTCCTTTGGGAGAACCGGAGCTGACCAACGATGAGTCATTGGACGGAAAGAGTCTCCCAAAATTCCATCTCTGGTCCCTTGTAGAGAGTGAATGCGGTCGGAAGGGAACCGGAGGGCCTCCTCCTCCTCTCGCTTCAATTTCCATCTCATTCCACCCTCTCCAGAGTTCACGGGCCACATAATCATGAATCCCGAATTTCATCCGCCCCGCCGCTGCGGAATGATGGGGATCCATAATTGAGGAGAGAGGAAATTGAACGAGAACTCTTCTATATAGAATAAAAGACTAAATTTTATCCATTGACTCAAGACAACCTTCTTCTTCTTCGACCCGGACATAATGCACACTCTTATACCTTGGGACTTGTAACTTAACTTGTAACGGAGATAATTACGACTCCCTCGCACACGATACATCGCTGTGTGGATGGAGAGGGAATATTATTATATGGGACGGCCGGTGATGGACTTTTCTCTCCACACCCTACAAATGGCTTCGTCCTTTGGCCTAATGATGAGACAGAAGGAGACGGGAGAGGCCATGAGAGCACGGCATGAATGACTCGGATGGCATGACGATGATTCCTTCTCTCTGTCTCCTCCTCTCATTATTGCAGTTCCTAACTGGCCACAGTCATGCTTTGGCCGTTGAGCTCTATGAGTCTCAAACTTCTTTGGGCCCACATCCATTCCCATAAATATAAAGAGGCGAAGAAAAGGCATTAATCTCATTTGGTCCAGCCGCCCGTATAAATACGGGGACGATAACGATAACGATACTGCCTGCTCCGATTCCTCTCTTCTTTTTCGGCCCGGAATGGCGGGGGGGAAGAGGCCGGAGAGCTCGTTAGGAAAAGGAGTTCCCAAACCTCGTAGCCTCCTTAATTCCTCGGTTGCGTGCGGGAAAAAGTGATTTTTATGGACGGAGTAACTCATTATGCAAATCCCTTCCCTCGCGAGAGAGGAGGAATTAGTTTGGGATGTGGGATTAAGAGGGCCTTTTTGGAAAACGGAACCTTTGTAGGAATTTGATAAGATGAAATATGTTGGGAAATGAGTGACTCTGGTCCTTCTCCCATCCCATATTTCACCCTCACTCCATGAAGGTGTTGTGTGTGGCCGGGAGCGAGAGTCTGAGGAATTATCTCGTCGTGATGGGCCGCCGGTCGTCCGACCCACTGAAAGCATAAAGTGTACTTAGGAGTCTGAGGAGCTTCAGACTCCGCCCTCAACATAGGAAAAGAGACTGGCAGGCAGGAGATGCTCAAACAGACGCCCTTTCTTTCTTAATGATAAATAATGGGGGAAGAAGAGAGCCGGGTCGAAATGAAGGGACGAGCCACTACGGGGCGGATTATGAATGTGAATTGGGGAGGAATAAAAAGGGCCGGCGGGCGGAATAAATCATTCCCAGATTTTCCAAAATAAGCCAAGAAGAGGATCGGGGAAGAAAAGATGGAGAGATATGAAAGTGGGAAAGTGAGGAATCTATTAATTTTTACTCCTTTAATACAACTCTACAAGAATAGGAAACAACGGAGATATAAAAGTAGTATATTTATAAAATATCTGTATCTTGGGCCAGAGCGCCCAGCTGGTGGAAGGAATGGTGTAATTGTATTTTGGGGCGGCAGGAGTAGGAAGCCTGCTGATTAGCCGCTGCCTGAGCTTGGGCCTAATGGGAAACTCGGGTGAGTCGGCGGGTGAGTGAATTATCCGCCGGAAGCAGGGAGAGTCGGTGAAGCTCTCGCGTAATTATATTTCCAAAGAGCCCCTGACTCATTCCCTCCTCCCTTCGAGCTGACCGCAATTTACTCTGAGAGTGGCACTCGAGTCGCTCAACGTGAAATGGCTGTAATAGACACCTCGCTCGGGTTCTTCCCCAAAGTGACAAAAGGATATTTGAAATGACCCTGTTTAGCCCTGGAGTCACTTTCCCACCCGCCCCTCCCTCGACCAGATCGGAGATGCGAAAAAGCTCTCCCGGATCTTTGCCACCAGGCCGTATGGAGAAAAAAAGTTGAGATTGAGTTCTTCCCCCTTCTTCTTTTTTGCTCAAACCCTCGGAGGCATCGTCTCTCTCCATCAAGATTCGATTATGATTCAATGAAGCGGCTGTCTGTCCTCTCTCCCTTTAATGCTCACCTCCACTGAGTGCCCCACTCCGACTTCGTTAAGCTCGGCCCGGCCCGGAACAAAAGTTCTCCCGAAGTTCCCAGGGCGGGACGGGAGTTATTAACTAGAACCCTGAGACACACGAGTTTGAGAAATGGGGGATTATGACATTGGGAGAACGCTGCTGGGGGAACGGAACCCAATTCTAGCCATGTATTATTCAGAGGCGACGGGGCGAGGAAGGGGAACTTTTCCCTATCCTCTCAAACAGACTTCAAACTCCCACGTCACACGCGGGTCCAAACTCCCAAGGTGTTCCCTGCATAAGTAATTCTGCAAATTTTGAGCTCTAATCACATCTCCAACCATATTTGATTTGCCGGACACGAAGATTCCCTCTCTGACTTTTTGGTGCTAACAATAAGACATTATGCCCGGTGGATAAATGTGATAAATGGCTCGAACCTCGGACCATTTCATATTGTTATATCCAGGATGTACATTTGTAAATAGACAAAAGTTGAACCGTGAAACTTGTCCCTTTTATGGCTCATCTTCGGGAGGCGAGAGGGAGTTTTGGTTCTAATGGATTCCCATTCTGGGACCCCGAGCATCCTTATTACCCGGGTAAAGTGAGGGGAACTTGGAGTCAGCTTATGGGCCCCTGATTTATGTCGACTCTATTTATAAGGGCATGAATAGGTAATGAACTCCTCCGAGCCTAATGATTATGCGATTCGGATCTACAATTCATATTTTCTCTCTCATTTGCGGCTCTGGTGCCGTTCCCGGGGTTCTTTCCCCTTCCCAAAAAGTGACATAGTCGTTAGTATTTAAGAGATTTTCCTATTTTATATGAATTTAGAAAACCAAATTTCCCTGATCCTTTTATTACCTCAGATTTCCTCAGTGGAACTAAATGGTATCAGTCTCTTCATTCCGCTACTAATTATGACAATGGATTCTACTTTCACCAATTCCAAACTTTCGGAGTCTTTAAGGTTAACTCAATCTGAACTTGTTCTTAGTTAGTTAGGAAGTTCATCGAACTTTGGAATTCAATTCAATTTCCTGATACTTATAATCTACTTTTAACATAGGAAATGATGTTATCCCCTGTGCCCTATTACATTTACTACTAAAGGGAAACTTGACCAGAAAAATCATAAAAATATTATTTCACTCATGCAGTATGAAAGGTAAATCACAAATGGTTTTTCCAACAGAAATTTGTGTTTACTTTTAGGGGGAACCAAATTCCTTTTTTACATAGAATCCTGTATGAGAATTGGGAAAGAAAGTTCCCGGGCGAGATTGAAGGGGAGAGGATGAGTCTCCTCATTTCTCAACCCGTCTCTGGATTTGGGAAACTTTTCCAGGTTCGAGGGGACTGGATGTCGTCTCTCATATGGAATCTCGTTCTCTGTCTCGTACTCTCCTCGTGTATTACAAATGTTTGAAAACTGGGGAAAGTTTATCCATGAGTTTAAACCCACTTCCAAACATACCCATCCTCATTACTTCGCCCGCTCCTTTCCGAAATTTGCAGGATCGGGAAGATGTATGGTTTGGTCTAAAGGTCTAATAGTTGGTTGGCTTCCCCATGGAAAATTTCTGCCAGACCCACCAGCACAATCTAATATTTTATGTAGGGCGGTATTGAGGGAGAGGAATGCTTTCACTCCGCTCGTCTCTCCAGACTCGTGACCCCAATTAAAATTTAAAAAGGGTTTTCAGATTTCCACTCCACTCCGGTGGAGGGGAAGGTCAAGTGGATGAGGAAAAGGCACTCCCGTCCATGTATTTTTAATCTCCGTCGCCGAGACTCATTCCTTCTTGGGCCCCGTAAAACTACGAGCCGCTCTCGGCTTCCAGCTTCCCTTCACTCCCTGCTTTATTACGTGTCAGGCATAAGAAGGCTGGAATTACTTATACGCTGTAGAGAAGAGATTCCGCTTCATTGTGTATATACGGAGCGGAGAGTATAAAGACAGGTCTTGTACATTTCCGTCTTTTGTTTCACAAGACTCGGGTTTTACACCATTCATTTTCTTCTCCCGGTAGATGTGTATATTTTACTTTATTCTCCGTCTGTCTCCGGGTTTATTTCTCCCGCTCTCCGAGGAAATAAGCCACCACAATGGCAGTGTAGGAATATTTAATGAATGTGGTTCTGGAATCAAGGCGGCCGCAATTCGGTCCCTTTTCACTCATTCGGCCCAGAGTGAGCCATTTGACAGGCTTCCGAGACCCACAGTGGTTCCTCAGCATTCAAATTGGTTATTACTTGAGGAAAAACGGTTTCCACAGGTACAGGTCTATGGTGGATGAAGGCAGTAGTGTGAGGCTTGGAGGACATTATTCGTCTGGAGCACCTGCATCCTTTCTTCCTCAGATCAATTACTCGATGGAAAAAGCAACCACAGTCGTGCGGGCTGGTAAAGCTTCTCACATGAATACATAAGCTTAGGCTCGGATAGATCCAAAGAGAACGCCAAGTCCCATTAGCTAAGGAAATTTAGGAAAAAAGGTAGGGAATTGGCTTCAGAGTCTCCTGGAACACTTCTGGCCCATAAAGAGGAAGGAGGGAGAGACCTCAGCTCTCAATACGCACCTAGTCCTCCTTGAAGGTTGCCTAATTGCTATAAAGTAATCACACTAATCGCGTCGGACTCCTAAAGGTTTTCCAAGATTCGGGCCTCGGGAGCATTGAATTGTAGGGCGGAGGAACAGAGGAGTCATTAAGCGTTGTATAACGTAGTAGTTTCCCTGTACCTTTTCTTTCCCTGGTCGGCCATTAGAACGGAGAACCTCTTTCCCCCCTTTCTAATTGTTTCGTTACGGGTCAAGATTTGAGATGGGACGGTTGTTGCCGAGTTGGAGCGAAACTACTAGAACTTTATTACATAACTACATATACTTTTCTGTAATATAATTTCAATGTTCAGGTATTTCTTAATAAGTACTACAATATAACCTCATAGAACTCGAAAAGTTTAATAATAAATATGAAGGTAGGAACATAGTACACGATATCAAATATTTCCTCGTTAGTATACTGGTAAGTATTCCCCGGGATATGAAATATCCCGTCTTCGGGAACTACCCGATATAAGAAGTATAATTAAAAGAGGGGAATAAGAAAAACCCTGGTTGTATCTGGAAGGGGACTGAGTTAATTGAGGTCTCTCCCGCCCTCCCAATTGGGGGGGAGGATGATGGGCCGGCTGGAGAAAACACTTGGTAGGCATCTGGGAAGTTCCCCTCTTCCTCAACTTGTCGTTGATTTGCCAAACTGGGATTAAAATTGGAATTACTCCGGAAAGTTTTACCAAAAAATAAAGTTGGAGATCTGCAGATAAAGTAAAGAATTAATTCCGACAAATTAATTCCAATTCACAAATGAAATGTAAACAGTAAATGAATATCCATTTAGACAAACTTAGACCTTGAGTATGATTAATGTTTCATTCTTATATTGCAATCTTTGGGAAATGGTAGGTGTGGGACAGAATGGTATTTTTTCTTGTAAGTAATTTACCTTAAGGATCTCCTTGCAGGAACGTCCTATTAATTCCACGTCCAAGACGTGAAAATTAAAGGGAGATTGAAGGAGAAGAAAAGGAAACGCGGTATAAATAAAGCTCTTTTTCTACCTAGCCTCGGAATAGATTAAAGGAAGCTCTCAGTGCAGTGTCGGATATTCAGTAGCACCGAGACGTTGGTTAATGTATCGCTTTTTCTCTCCTCTTCTTCGTCATTATACGATCATCAAGGGAGGAGGTTGAGAGATGAAGGGGAGAGATCGTGGAAATTTGGATCTATTATCCCCTTCTCGGGATAGGCCCAGAATGAATGCACATTTCCGCCGGTGGTTATACGGTGGTCGCTTCCTCCCTGTCCGACCATCTGAAACCTATTTGTCTGTCTTCGGATCACTTCGTTTCTCCTTCCAGGAGGATTTGGGATTTTCAATCTTTTACACACAGGTATCATGGTTGGATCGAAATTCTGCTGCTTCTCAAAGTTCTTCTATTTTCTCAAGTCCTCCTTTGTCCCATGCTTAATTTTAATCCTTCATATAACTCATTCTCCTTTTAAGATAATAGAATTACTTCCTCGCCACGTGTGGGGATATTGAGGGAAAATCATTCAATAGGGCCAATTCCAACCCAGACCATTTCCAAAGAAGCAAATCAAATGAAGCCGCTTGGTCCGAGTGAATTCGCGGTCTCGGGAGAGAAATTTGCATTTTGATAATCGTATTAGTGGAGAGGGAGGTTCGGGCCATTCGGGCCGACGGGTGAAGAATGAGGAGGAGAGAATGCAATTTAGTGTTCCTGGTAGCGGCGGGCGCGGAAGCGGCTCGGTTCTCCTCCGACTGAATCCGCTAAGTGGATGCGGGTAGAAATATTGAAAAGATTCTTCATTCAGCCTTTCCCTTCATTGTGCAGGGGAGGGGGAAAAGGAATGAGGAATTCCTGGGCCTTTTTGCATTCTTCCGAGTCCGGGCGGCGATGGGGGAGAGCGAGTCGATCATATCCCATTTGGTATCATTCATCCTCCCGCCACCGTCTACGGATTTCGGTTCATGAAGGAGGATAATAAGGCGTTTAGGAACTCCAGGCGCTAATGTGCCCAACTCCCTCGGATTAGGCGGCTGGAGAGTAAAATCGGGTCTGAGTCTTCCGAGCATAAAAGTATTGTTAGCTATGGCATATAGGAGAACCAGGGCTTCCCAGTCCCCTGTTTTCCGCCTGGGTGATGTGATAGATTAAAATGGGATAGGAGCTCGGGAGTGCGGGAGCGAGGGAAAAAACTCTTTCCCTGATTACTCTCCCGGGAGCTTTCTCGGGCCGGTTTGAGCCTCCTTTTCTCCTCACACCTGTCAACTCTCTCGAGTCCGTGGCGCAGGAGGAAATGAATGACTGACCTCGCCCGGAATAATTGAGCGGAAGCGACGGGAGGAAACCGAAGGTAAAGGCCCTTTTGCTTCGCGCTCAATGAGGCCGCCGGCTCCCCTTTTCATACCTACTACAATATTCCGCCATACACTCATTCCGCATTTTGTAGATGAGGGATCGATAAGGGTTTGCCCGTTCCCAGTCCCGGTGTGAGGTGGCTATAGCTGGGAGATATCTACGTATAACATAGCCTTATTCCCACGTCTACATACATTCCCTGTGTGCAATAATGGATTTTGGCCGGGGAGCTCCCGTGGCCTGGCGATTTCATTCCTCTCGCGCTTACGGCCGCTGGGCCTTCCGGACGACGGCTCCAACGGCGGGGGAAGCTTTCCATTTAGTGGGCCTTTGGGACGACGGGGCAGCGAGGGAAGTGAATCTTTCGAGCATTAGGGGCCTGACGGTGTGTGCGGAGAGGAAGCCAAAGATTTCCAGCCAGGGGAACCATGTGGAACAGCTCGTCCCCTCGACGGTGTAATGGAACCCAGAAATCCCACTATCATTATATATCCATTTTGAAGTTGGGAGGCCCGAGGGAGTCCCGGGCCCTTCCGCTCCAAACTACCAAAGAAGCCTCTGAGGGAGTGAGATGGATCGGTGACATTTTCCACTGTCCCCTCTGCCCCCATACACCAAAACCTCCTTATGGCCCAACCTCGGAATTATGGTGTAGGGCAAACTGCCAGGCGGGACTCGGCGAACCTACATATTAAACCTTTTTACTCCCAGTCTTTCCATGAGTTCCATGTCGGGTCTTGGCCAAAAATGCGGGTCTAATACATCCCTTATATGCAAACTTTTCCTCCATACACTTTCTAAGTTGGCAAACGTTTAATTGCGAGCTTAAAGGCTACAATCTTCATTCTTCAAACGGTGTACATGTTCAACTCCATGACACGAAGCATAAATTTGAATCTGCTATCTATATAAAAATCATTAAAATGTTAAATACAATATATAAAAAATAATTCGGTTCTACATTTTATCAATATTTGTAAGAAAATGAATGAATGATAAAAGTAGGAATTTTTGTAATTTGGTTGTTGCACTTTGAGTTCAATTACTTCCTCCATACAGGAGCGTAGTTGTGAAATATAAAATTGGAGGAATACGAGTTGGGTCATAGTTGGCAGACGAGGGAGGGTGGACTAATTGGGGAACGGCGGCTGCTCTCGAGACTCATCAACCACTCAACTTCCTCGCGAAAATGCCCATTTTTCTGGGGAGGAAGATTACGGCCGGGGCCCTCTGGTTCATTACCGTGGCGGGCTATGGGGTTCCCAAGGGCAGACTCTCGACTCAATGGGCTTGCTGCTGACTCACGCCTCCCCTTCTTTTTTCCAACACTGAGGCTCTCAAGGTGGCGGATTCAATGGAAATTTCTTGCTTGGGAAAAACCAAACCCGTCCTGGTTTTTATTATTCGATGGGGCGAGGTGGAACTGGATGGTGGAATTAGCTGGGAGAGCTGCTGCAATCGCCTACCCGGATTTCACTACCGGGAACTCTCCCACTAACCTACCGCATAAAACTTGAGATTTATTTCTTTCCTCTCAGGAGCTAATTCTCTCGTCCTCCTTTCCTCTCCGGCGTAACCGGAATTTATCTCTCCTTTTCTATTAAGTAATTGAGAGAGAGTGGGGGAATGCGTCGGAGGGATGAAAGTGGAAATATATGGCAAAACGGCCCTATGGATCGGTGTGTTCCTTCAACTGGGCTCATTAAAGTCTTTCTTAACAGAGTGATCATCTTCGTCCCGACTTGAGAAGGGGCCATCAATTGAAGTCGTGAATGTTGGATGAATGGTCTCAATGGCTCTGTTGAGGTTCGGCAATGAAGGGACTCCTCTTTACTACAATCAGTCCCATTGCATATACTTATTTCCTAATACTATTCCATTTCCACGATTTTCATTCACTTTTCCCTTTTACCAACTTATGAATGCAAGACTTGGTTCCTGCAGTTCATTGTGTACACAATCGAATAGTAAATAGACATTTGGGACTATTCTTTACAACCATTCCTGACTTTTAAATCTTTTAAAAACGAATAGAAAAATGAACTTTATATATGAATGAATACAATGTGTTTAAAATATAAAAATGCTCACAAAATTCATCATATATACTTAATATTGTATACATCATATGCATCATACAAAATATTTATTATGTAGATGAACATGTATTTGATATACATATTTGATATAAAAATACAAGCTGGTGGTTTATTTATTTCCCTTATGAAGTGTTACGACAGTCCCGATGGGCATCTCACTGGCTGCTTCGAATCACGGAGAGAATCGAACCTATTCCATTCATACTTCTCATAAGTTTTGGTTTTCTAGGGAGCTATAAAGAGGCCGGATAAGTATTCCCTCCTCTCTCATATTCTATACACTCTCACTTCCATCCGATTCTTTCCATTTCCATTTCTCCACCTGTTGAATTCCTCTCTCTTTTCACTCTAAATCCTCTCTATATAAATAAATACCATGGACCAACTTTACTAATGCCTTTATGATGGACCCCCTTTTCACTTACCCTTGACAAGTTGATTTTACAATCGTTTTAAAATAAATACTAAACTCTTATCATTTATCATCTTTATCCTTATATTTAAATATCGATTTTAATTATTAACTTAAATAATTTCTTTTTAAATTGTTATAATATTTATTTAAACAAATACATTTCTTTATATTATGTATTTTATGTTAAATAATATCAATGTAGGAACAAAAGTGAGAAATTGAAAGTATTTCTTAGAAATATTTGCATTTAAAATATACATGGTACATGTGTGTATAACCAAATTTATCTCGTCAAAAGCAGCGGATGTAATATAAAGTATAGAGATAAAAATGTTACAAGTCTAGCACCTTTACTCTAACCTCACCATCACTGGCTCCAGAACTGCAAATAAACTGAATGTGAGTGGTGCAAGCAGAAGCGCTTCACTTTGGGTGAGAGAGGAAAAGGGCAAAGTGAGGCGATAATTCTTCGTCTGCGTTCAACCCCATATGTTCTCCCGTCCTGCCCGTTTTTTGATCTCTTGGAGCCGGAGAGAGGCCAAATGCCTTGGATCAACACTCGTTACCGGCTTTTATGAAAAGGAGCAGTTGCAAATGAGGAAGGCGAGGTGGCCGCTAATCACCTCCATCCACCTCATCCATCATCACACTCCTATAACTTCTCTCAATCCCAACTGGATTTCTGAGACGAAAATGAAGAGTAAATTATACTCTCTCACTCTCTCGGCTCCCCCAATCATTTCGGCCTAAAACCATCGACCGCAACTCGGCTCCAACCAAATCCACTTCTCAATCACAATTCCTGGACCAATTTGTTCATTTTTTATCAAATTAACTTCTTCCAATGATTGAGGAGAACATCATGATACATGATACCCATTTGAATCACTTTCTCAATCCTGCATTCTTCTTCACAAAAATTACTCCATAATCCCAACACTGACTTTTCTCTTCAATTTTTATATTCTACATAATCCACTGATCACACTGATCAGTATTCAAATCACAGAAAATCCTAAATTTTTAAAAAAGCGAAACTTTAATTATTAATTATTTAATACCTTTAATTAAAACAAGGTTAATTATATATTTAATTATGCAATTAAATTATGTTGGTAATCTTCTAGTGGAGGTATTGCATAAATACATTCGGAGAAACAGAATAAGGAATAGGAAAATTCCCTCCTTTATAGTTCTCATTTTGTTTTATCCACCATCTACCATGTTGGTGGAACGTCGAAAGATCTCATGGAGAAACGAAGGGGAAAGCATTCACAATATCCAACTTCAAAAACTTGTACAAAGATGGCTCTTGGCTCGAATCTCTCATTCAACGCAATGTATTGTATTGGAACTTTCTCCCTTTTGCAATTCGCCGTTTTCTTCTTTTTCTTTGTTTAAATTTCAATTCATAAAATCATAATTATCCATTTAAAAAATTAATGAAAGATTTCTAAATATTTAAAATACTCATTAAAAATATCCCCCAACATTGCACATTAATTAAAGTAAGTTATAAATTAAGAATTTAATAGAATTAAAGACATGTATTGAACTTTTCGTAAACTATAAAAAGAAAATAGAAAGAATCATTTTCACTGTTCATAAATTAGGAAGAAAATCATTTTCACATTTTGGTCATGTTAATACATAAATCGACTTCAAATAATTATTTAATGTGGAGGTATAAGATATATGTGGTCAGTATTTGATATTTGTGTTCTAATTGTGTAATTTGTATTTATTTCAGGACGGGAATGGAGTTGAGAAGTCTCAATATAAAAGAGTCGCCGTTGTCGAGCGCTTCTTTGACATAATCTACACTGTCCATGTCGAGACTGAGGCAAAGAACGGAAAGCACGCTGGCCAGAAGCGGACTTATCGAGCGGTGAGGAACCTACTTCCAACCTTCATTATTGGATTTTGTGGATGGTGGCGGCAGTAACACACGACATACTCATGAGGGCCATTTTATTGAAGAGCCTCGCGGGCTCAATGCCGTCCTTCATTACATTACATACATACGCATACATCCGACATACTTACGAACTTACATAATGCGACCCTTATCATACAAGAGCCCTATACCTATAATAATCTTAACAATTAATCTATCCTTCTCCGACATATCCTTCAGGTATGCTGAGGCACAAAATTCCCATCATTTCCAATCAACTATCTCCCAATACTCAAATGCATGATATCTTTTCTCCCTAATGAAATATCTCTAGCATTCAATTGAAATGTATTTCATTTTGTTAGAACAATTTTGTTCAGATTAATTACATTTAGTTGAATTGAAACGAAGTAAAATATTGTGGGATTTTCAATCTATCCCAAAAATTAATCTACATAAGCCTGGTGAAAACGTGAAGTCGTTGAGAAAAGATTCAATGAGGTAAAGGAGCCTTAGAGTTCACTTGAGCGTTCCATTCCAGTTTGTCCGTGTAGTTTTTGTTCACAAATTTCCGTTCTAACTACCCATCAGAGAGAAGGTGGGTAATTTCCATACATACATTCCCGGAAGCGGTCCTAATATCTCCTCCCACTCCTCCCCTCATAATTTAAGCTCTGGGGTGGAACACGGGTTTCGGGGAATTGAAAATGTAGGTGTGGGGGTAGGGAGTTGATGGATGCCGTGAGGGAAGTCATGCATCACTCCCTCAGATGAGCCACTCGAGCCGTTCCATCTCGGGAAGCAAAGAGCATAAAATTACGCGTCCATCGGGAGAGCACCAGGGCCATCCCTTTGTACTCTAACCCAATTCAAGGGGAAATTCAGATTTATACCAACCCGGCCCCTTTCCTTCTTCACTTCATTTCTTTCTCACGGTTTTATAGCTTTTGTGTCGGTATTGCTTAGATTCACTTTGGGTCCTCACGACTTTTCATCGGATCATCGAGTAATTGGGCTGACGGTGTCGAAGAGAGATCTTTGAAAGGAATGAAGGTGCGAGTGTATTAAAATGGGGAGAAAGGAACTCCTGGTGCTAAGATACCGTGTGAGCTGAGCGCAGAGTACAAAAATGCACAAGTCATATACTGTACAGCATTGTGAATATTCTGACGAGGGAAGCACAATAGTTTCTGTACATAGGAAGATATGAACATAAGCATAGACATGTTAACTCGACATCTTTCATCATTCCTCTCTCGGGTCGGTAAATTCGAGCGTAGAAAGAAATTGGGGATTACCCGTACCTTGTTAGCCTTCATTTCAGAGGAACGAAGAGATGAATATATGGCTCCGACTTGGTTTCTCTCTCTCTCTTCCCTCTTCCTTCCTGGATCAAAAGAGACCCGGAATTTCTAGGGACGGCCGGGGAATAGGATTTTATTTTGAGGTCGGAAATGGCTTTTGGATATGTTTCATGATTGTATCTGGCATGGTGGGTGTGAGAAGTTGAAAATCCTAACCCTCACGCGTCCTACTTCCTCTCTTTCTTCCGACGTCTTCCATTCACCGCCCTCATACTTATTGTGTATGAATTAGGACATATTCGGGGTGGAGAAGTGCCTCTCTAACCAGAGCTGACGAGATGAAAGTTTTGAATAAAACCCTTTTTCCAGATTACTGAGAAGTATGCGTTCCTTCCGCGCGAGGCAGTGACCAAATTTCTCCTCCAATGCATGGAGTGTCAGAAGCGTGGAAGTCCGCCGGCCGATGCAGGAATTCTTAATAACACCAACAACGGCTTGTCTCACCAACCCCTTAACAATAATGGAGGAGGGAAGCTCGGAGCTCGAAATTCTCATGGGAAAGGCCAGCCGACCTTCGACCCAAATTTTTCACTCCCATTCACGACGACGTACTTGAGGCAGATGAGGCTGAAGAACGAAGCCGCTTCTCCTCCTCAGACCATCGAGGAATCGGCAGAGGAGGAACCATCAATTCCTTCCTCCCACAATGATGAGGTAAGCCGTTTTCTTCTCCTTCGCATTTCCATACCGGTACTTCACTTGGTGCTCTCATTATCTAAATGTCTGAGGTCACGTCTCGATCCCACTAAAGAAAACCATTGAAGGATCATTCACATTTCAATGAATCACTTCATCATATAGAGTTATGGTAATATTCGTACATTTTCGCATTAATTATAAATGAGAGCTCTGAATCTCAAGAGTTAGGAATTGAAGTGAAGATCTTTACTATCAAAAATCAATGTATGCGTATATGTATGAATGATCGGAATCTCAAAAAGGGTTACCTTATACTTTTTATACTCAATCATCATTTTCATCATTTAATAACGTACCAATTTATAGCATTTACACATATGTTGGCATCATTTACTATATTGAATACATGAATATATGATTCAAATGCTGAATACAGGATATTATTATGTTAAAAATTCTCTCCACGGGCATATGACTTTCTATGGTATAATGCATATGCGGGTTTGATGTGATGGAGATTTCATCACTCTCATAATGATGCGAGGAGACAAAGGAAGTCGATTTAATGACAATAATTGAATGAGTCTCCCGTCCCCACCCAAAATTTCCGTAATGAGCCTCGGTAGGATTTGAATGTGGAACGAGTTTGAGAATTAGTGGGCGAGGAGGGTAGGAGAAAGTGAGTGAATTATGTCCGGGAGACTCCGTCGTGGAACCGCGACGTGTTATTGAGATTGCCTGAGTAAGATTGATTTGATGGTTCGGGAGGGAAATGGGTCTACCGGCTCCAACTTGCCCTGGTTCACGTAATCTTTTCCCTCCTGGACTGAGACACTCTTCCAGCTGCTGGTCTTCTCCTTTCTTCCTCTCTCTCTCATTACGACCTCGCTCCCGAATTTTTCATCCTCTGCCATGTCTCGTATATAACTATGGTAGAGGGGGAATTCTTCTCCTCCGGTCACCACGGAACTCCGCTCTCCTTTTAATCTTCTCCGAGGGAGGAACGTCTGGTGGTTTCCCCGCTCCAATGCAACGTATAGTATGCTCGTCAAAATGATTCGTGTGGGCGGAAGACCCTCGTTCTCTCCCGGGTTCCGGGTTATACCATATTACTTCATTCCGAGCGTATATAGGACCCATACAGCGTATGACAACCATTTCCTTCGTATGAGCTGAGGGTCGGTTATATGTAATGGAAGAGGAGAGTTGGGTTCCTCGGGTAAGAGCGTTCCTCTCATCAGCAAGTCTAGTGGGTTTGAGAATGCCGAGCGCGCCGAGGGACTTTCTGGGATCCAATATACCGACGAGGGGAGCCGGGTCATAGGACTCTGGCACAGCGGGCACCCGGAGGAGGATTCTACGTTTTGGGAGAAACGGGGAGAAGGTACACGTACTCGTTTCCTGAGCATTCCTCCTCCCCTTTCGAGGATCCTAATGAACGGGCGGGGTGTAATTCTCTTTCTCGCTCCAGCCACGGAAAGCCCTAAGGAGGACGTTGGAGTTCCTCCGTATATTAGGCGGAGAAAGCAGTTTGTTCGCTATAGCCCCTTACGTAATATCATCTCTTCCAAAAGGGTCTCTTTCTCCACTTTCTCACTCCCTGACTCCTGGAGAATTCCTTGGCATACTAATGCTCCTAAGGAACTCGGAGATCTCTTCATTCCCAGCTATTCTTTTTGGTTGATTTAAGGAAATTTTCTAATGAGAGAATAACTAGTTACTCTCTAGAACAGACCCTGATACGAACTGATAAGGTTTTATGTCGCTTATTCCTATGTGAAAGGCCGGAGGGTGGAGAATGGCGTATGACTATACGGGTGACACACTTTGGGGAAGGTATATACTTTGAGCTCAAACTTGGGGATATTTGAGTGAAGGATGGATGATGGGGAAAGGAGTAAGTGAGGAAGCGTAAGGAGGAATTTTCCGTGGCTAATGCGACTGCAAACAGGGCCGTCCGAGCAAGAGATGGATGGATGGCTCTAAAAATATATGGAAGGAATATCTCCTAACGAATAAGTATTATGGGTCGGGGGAGAATAACTTCGTTCGGCTCGAGGCGTCTCCCGAATCCACATGCATTACTTATGGGGGTAAGTGATCTGGTGGGCTCATTCTTTCCGAGGCTGTTCCAGGACGGAGAATAATAGAGCTGTGAGAGGTTTTCCCTCGGAATCTCATAGTTTGGGAGGTCGGCCCCTCGAGAACATCTCGCTCAGCGTGACGGCCTCCCTCAAATGAGGAGGATTCCGATTCCGAGATTCTCTTACTGCCGACGTTGCGGTATTGTCCCGACACTCCCGTTTTCCTTCATTACTATATATTTTATATGGGCGTAGAGGGAGTATAGGAAAGTTGGTGGGAGTTAGGCCCCGGCTCCTACCTGACAATAACACTCTGCCCGAATCTCCTTTGCGTGTTCAGATAACTCTCAGTTCTCGTGTCACCGAGGTGAGGGCGAGGGCTCTCGGTTCGCTCCGTATAACTCTTGGCCCTCTTCCTTCCAACCATTGTTCCCCATATATTAAGTTTCGGATGGTTGAGGCGTATAACTCTGTGTAGTTATATTGGGCTCTTACGTAACGCCCTGTCTTTATAGCCCTGTCCTTTAGTTATACTTATCACGAAGCCTCGAGTCACAATGCTGTGGAGCAAGAGGGCGAGGGAGGGCCGGCGGAAGTCGCTCGAGTGGAGTCACATACGTACATTCATCTCCAAAGTGCGAGAGAGAGAGATATGGAAGGTATAGGGAACATTTCCTTTCCGCCTCTGCACCTCTCCCAGTCAGTCCGTGAGCCAGGAGTATTCTCAGCAGTATGGTGGACCTTGAGCAGGGAAAGATGATATGGAGGTTGAGCACAATGCTCCTCGTTCCAGGGAATTGGAAAGGCGAGGGAGACGAAAGCCACTTACGACCCACGGGGAGAGAATTGCAAAAAATAATTATCGGCGGCAGAGGAGACCTTCCCTGACAAACTAATTTATTGGGCCCCGCATGAAAAGGAGGCGAGGAGGAAAGTTCGCTCCTCTCGCTTACTATTCAAATACGGTGGATCGGAGGTGGGGAATGGGAAGCCCTATTATTCGCTCGAGGAAAGTCAAATGCGGAGGAAGAGGGGTGGGGAACATGAAGTTGACATTCTGCCATGCCACACAGTGTTCCGCACGTGGACTCTAGGTATAATCCTCCTTTCCAGACACAATCCACACTCCCAACTTTACTGTTTCAACAAAAGCTTCATATTTGACCCAAAATATCGAGCCTTGGAATTCATAAGTCAAAAAAGTCATTTTTACGTGTTTAATCTCAATATAAGAACTTATAAGGGATTATAAAATGACATAAATAGTTAAAATATAAGCTCTACATATATTTACTGATATATATTTACTGATATACAGATATTTAATGGATTGATATAAAAATTTGTAAAATTAACAATGATATAGATTTATTTGTATACAGAACATAATTTACCCATTGTTAAATAACCTATGTAAGGTTAAATAGCGTTTTGGGGTGAAAGTTGATTTCTCCTTTCAATTCAAAGTTTTGTTCAGTTCTTTGGTAAGTTGAAGTTTTGGGTTGTAGTCTTCTGCGGCTTGGGCATTAAGGGTCTCAAAATTTTCCTTTTCAACGTGGTGAGAGATTCGTGTGGAAGGGATGGAACGGTTTTTCCTGAAATTGGATACCTGTTGCTAATGCTTGTTGGCTCCACTCTCCTTTCTCTCTTTCCCGGAGTTGGAGGAGTTCAAAGGTTTTGAAAGTAAAGTATTAGATAGGCCCATTATCTTCTATATATAAACTCAGATGGTTGAGTATATGACTCTCAAGAGAAAGAGGCTTTGGAATTGAGTTGGCCAAGAAGCTCAGCTTCTTTATTTACAAAACAAGAAGTGTGGTCGTATAGGGATAAATAAGACTACATATGCGTGTGTGCATATATCTCACCATGAAGGAGTAAATGAGATGAGCAGATCTGTGATGAGATGACGTGAGAGAAAAATCACTTACTCAATTGCAAACTCCTAACCCAATTTTTCTCTCCTGAAGTGTTGGAGAAGTTGAAAGATTATATTGATGCTGCAAAGGTTTAGTAATTCATTTGTTAGGGAATGGTTCTGCTCTCCGCATGTGATTGAGGAAGTGGAAGAATAGCCGCATGCATAAGAATGAGCTCCTAGCAAGAACCTCTTCCGGCAAATGAGTCCTCGGGAGAAATTGGATTCGGGGCATTAGGGGCTCGTGGAATGTCCTCCTTCAGGAGACAGCCTAACATTTGTCTCGGAAAGGTAAACAAATGGGAGGAAAGGAGGTCTGGGCAGCGGAGACCTTCGTGGAGTAATAGGAGAATTCATGTAAATCCACTGGGAAGATTCTCGCCAGCTGCTGACACACACACATACATACATACTCGGTCCTTATATACAGGAAAAGTATGGAGCTGAATAGGATTGCAGATTGAAGGGAGAAGGAGACGAAAATTCATTCGGCGGGAGTGGGTAGAAGAAACTCGGGTGGAACCTCGTTTTGGCCCTCGGTTGTGGTTCTCGGAAATGGAATTTCCTCTCTCGGTGAAGCCTCCTGAGTTTGGCTCTCAAGTTGAGCCAAGGCGGCTCTTGTTACTTAAGTTATAAGACTCTCATTTCCTCGTTCCTCTGCAACATTTAGTAGAGACCTGACCGGCCTCGTTCACTCGCGTATATATTCATTATATATAGTGATTAGAGTCCCTGTGTTGGTCTCGAGAGGAGGCGAGGAAGTTCCTCCGGGTGAGTGATTGTAAGGTGCTCTCGGCACCAGATCGATCGAGGATGAGGGGGAACTGAGCGAGAGGATGAGCTTGTGTCCTCAGTCTGTGGGCGTGTGTTGTCTGCTCCCGCCTCTCCACCACACGTCCTTCTCCAAAGTGCGGAGAAGTGGGGCTTATAGAGACCGGGAGAAAGGAGCAAAAAGTGAGTGAGTGAGGACCGAAACCCTCTCTTGATATACGCCTATAGTGTAAAAAAAGAGGAATGGATCGGAAGACGAGCTCCAGGCACAGAGCCGACTGAAGCCCTATACTCCTCCGCACACGAACCTCAAACAATCGGGAGGCGAATCTGTTCGTTCGCCATAGGCCTGACCTCGTTTCCCTCCGTCTAATGATTCATTCCTCACCGGTGGTCCCTTGCGAAAGGAGGAGAATGAGAGCTCCTCCAGGGTCGCAATTAAGGGGAACCTCTTTTCCTCCCTCACCCCTTTTCCGGCTCTCCATCAAAGCTCCGATCCAGCTGAGCCCCAATCCTCTATCTCTTTCCTATTACATCCACAGAGTCTACTTATAAGGAGCTCGAGAGAGCTCAAGTTTTTTCTTCAGAGCAGCGGCGGCCGTTCTCTTTCTTTATGTTCCGCAGAGAGGAGAACGGGAATCCTTTCAAGCCTCACTCGGCTTGAGGCTGCCGTGCCGGCTTGAGAGAAACTCCTCCGTTCATTTGAGAGTCGGATCCGTGAGTGTTGGTCGTAACGAGGCGGCTGGGGACGGTGGGTCCCTCGTTTTATGTAAAGCTCCTCTCTGCCTCCTCCTTACTATGCTAATGGAAGGGGGCTCTGGTCGGAGTTACATAATCAATGAGGGATTGGAATCGAGATGAAAGAGAGCTGGCGGACAGAGAGACGACGAATCTGTTGTTTAAACCACTCTGGACCATACTAGACCGACTGGGCATTAAATTTAACGTTAGGCTTCAAAGAGTCGTTTAGCTCCGCTCCTCGGCTCCTCTTTCGTAATCGCGAGGAGAGCGAGACGAAGCCTTGGATTCGCCACTTCAATTCTCATCCCTCTCATTTCTATTCTCCCCACCGTTTGAGTCAGGCGAGGCTTCTCGCGAAATTAATGTTTCCCCTCTGCCCTCCCAGGTGTTTCATTCGCTTCCTAATTCATGCACTGTCTTATCACTCCTACGTTTTCCTATCTCAAAGTACATACGATATGCGACAGAGATATACCTCTTGTAATTTGAACGATGTTCATATTCCTACTAATACATATTTTTACATTCATTAACTTTTTTGATTTTACTAGAAGTGTCATATTTTATGCACAATGTCATATCGTAGCTTTTTGTTAAACATAACGGAGTGGATATGAAGGAGAAATGCAGAGGAACAAAGATAAGATATACTTGGTTAGCAATAGGGTAGAATTCTCCCACGATCCAGAATTGGATGAGGGGAGCGAGACGCTCCTCTCCCAGTTTGTATATTCTACTCAAGGACTCTTCGGGTCAGGCTGAGAATAGCATTATGTATTTCAAGAGACAATGGGGGCATTGAGGGCTGGAAGCGAGGGAGCAGCGTGGGCGAGGCGAGTAGCCACGGGACTTATCTCTGCATACACTCCTTTTTTTCACATGGTGCGAGAGGTACGAGGAGTGAGACGAGGAGGGCATGATATAACTATAGTAAAGTAGGGAGTATGTATATCATGCCAAGACATAGGGAGAATTAATGGTAGGAGGAATTCGCAGGGGCTCACCCAGTGTGTTCCATCCATTTGTCGAAGTCGAGTTCCTTCTTACCAGAAAGACTCATCATCTCGGGTCAGATGAGGGATATACCATGAGATATTGTGTGAGGAAGCGCAAGTGCCCAGCACTTACACTCAATGCATATGTATGCAATGTATGGCCTGTATAGAGAGAGAGAGAGACTGGCATGAAGGGGATCGGGTATCGAAACTATTGATTCTCCTCGGAGGCGGCTTTGGTGGACTTTGGCTCCTCGCCTCGTCCTTCTGCTCAGGATATACTCCACTCGTTGTATGAAGTGTATGTGTGAGAGAGGAGTATGGGGATTAGAGATTCGGACGTAGGTGATTCGCATGGGGAATTTGAGTGTAGTGAGGAAGAGTTATGGGGTGTAGGGGTATATCTCGTAGAGAGGGGGCCATCACGAAAGCTTCTTCGGTCTGGGAGAGGGGTGCAAGGAGAGGTCTAGATGAGCCTCTCGTACCTCACTCGACCGAGCTGAGCAGACTCTACCTCAGTCGAGGAGACCCAGTGAGCCTCCTCAGACCCCGAACCCGTGTCTTCTCCTATATTTCTCCTCGCGAGACCAACTGGGGCTTCAGTCTTTGAACAAAGGGGAACATCACAACTTTCACTCTCATCTTCTGCGGAAAATATATCGTGAAACAGGTGTGTTGAGACTCACGGTAGGAGGAAAGATCCCTTATAGCTACGGTTTCAAAAACCCATCATTTTGTTGAGTTACATATATCCATTAGTTTTGAACAATACCAAAGATTGTTTATCGTGTGCTTGGAATAAGGATCAAATCACCTGCGTCGATAAAATAATATCGGGTGCATTTGAGAGACCTCCACATTACAGTTTCCTCAACGTGTGTAAAGGCCTTGAAGTCTGAGTCTTAAAGATAAACTTGTTGACTAGCCTTTACTTAAATACTTTCCTGTGAGACAGTCGCTCTACTCGTTTATTCATTCATTTCCCAAGACGAGTTTTGAACGGTTGGTCGGGGCGAAGCGAGTTGGTTTAGCAAGGGGTGAATCGCAACCGTTTCGGAAATCTGAATTGTAAACTCTTCCCGAGCCGAGGATCGGGTGAAGACTGAGAAGAAAAGTGAATAGAACTCGTTTTTCTTTGTGTGCCACTGCGTTGGATTTGACTCGGAGCTCCGCACGGCTCATCATCATCATCATTGTAGAAGTACACACATACATATTTGAGAGTCGGACAAATCCTCCGTGCGCCACGGTACATTAGTCGTTTAGCTGAAGGAAGATTGGAGTCCATTAGACGAGCCAGCTTCTGCCTCTTCATTCCGATTCCATTAGTGGGCTGCGCTGGAGGCCATCCATCTTCTCGTCCCATCCAGACGTCAAATGGTCAAAATGTCACATTCGAGTCGGAAGAGGCTCGTACCTTCGAAAGTAAAGGTGAAAGTAAGTGTATGCCTTCCTTTTTGCACCAACCCCACTTACGACATATAAAGTGTGTTGGTAGGAGTCATTAACTGGGGAGGATCCCCCGTTCCAGAATAAATGGAGATAATTGGGGTTGGATTAGAGAGCCTCTCTAGGCACTTGGGATCCATCGTAGGGATAATAAGCATAAATATATGCAGGCCCTCTCAGCTCACAGCCTGACACGAACATGTAAGAGAGGAGCTCAGATGTCACCTAAGCCTGGAACTCCCTCCTCCACCCACCATCGACGAACTCACTTTATTCCCCTATATCATATATACATATAGTATATTGAGAGCAGAGAAGGGCATACGTATTATAACTTATATATAGGACAAGCATCCTTCTCGAATCGATGGAGTGCCCACGTAAATATTTTAAGGGCACCAACTGCAAATTCTCGGGCCGAGATAAGAGCTCCCATTGTTATCACGAGGCCCTCTCCGCAAACTTGGGGCGGCTCCGTTATCAAGGAGAGGCATTACGGCTCCAACTCAATCTCCGTCGTGGAGACATTAGTGGGGGCAACCTCGTCGTCGCTATAGGAAGAGATTAGAATTAGAGACGAGGTTTGGAGTGAGAGGGAGAGAACCTTCTTGATCACCACCAGCAGTAGCCGTCGGTGGAATGGAATCTCTATCTGGCTCTCTGCTTCATCATCATCATCTTCTGAGAAGAGGCCGTGAGCTCATGAGAGCGGCTCCACATATAATGACGGCCATCCACTTATTCCTCCTACAACGCAAATCATTTTTTCCGAGGGGGCAAACCATACTCGCGAATTTCTCAATTGAACAAACGAATACTTTATTTTTACTTGACACCAGCGAGGGAGTAATGTGAAAGCATTCGTCCTTATTATGTGCAACTATACAAAAATTTCTGCCTAGTCTTCACGTCCACACTCTATGGCCCATATCATAGGAATAAGTATACTCGATCACATGCTCACATGGATGGTAGTTATAAAGGGAGAGGATTTGAGCGAGAATGAGCGAAACGACTTGACATCATTTGTGGGAGGGATTCTTTAGGATGAATTGAGGAGGAAAATGTGATTAGCATTCCCCCGTTATTAGCGGCCGTTGAGGGAGGAAGGTGGTGGCGGAGGTAATGGATGGCGGAGTCTAAAAAGGTCTATCTACCCGAAAGACCTATGGGGCTATAGAGACTAAAATGCCCGGTGGCTGCCCGCTGAGGCAGTGAGCAGAGAGGGTAAGGTATACTTTCACAGAGGATGTTCGGAGGAATATATATAAGAGGGAGAAAGTGGAGCTTTCCCCAGACACGAGAGCCGAGTATTAGTAGAGAACCAGGGTCTGACAGGAGATTCCGCGGCCCCCATCCCATCCAGATGAGGGAGGCAAATCTTTATGTGTGTGTGTGTGTGTCTCCGGCCTTATTCCACTCCTGGCTCCCGGTTCCTCTCTGGCTGGTCTCCTTTTCCCCTTTGACAGCCTCATGGAGAGTCTTCCATCCGCCCCACCCGCCTTCCTAAGAGCAACCCCCCATACGAAATCCCGAGACATGGAGTGAATCCGAAGTGTCCTCCTTCCATATCGGACCAAAGGGGTAATTGAAGATAATAGAACTCGCCTTTTTCCCTCTTGTATCCTGTCCTTATATGAAATCCTTGTACATTGGAGGGAATACAAAATGTATGAGGGTTGGGAAAGAAAGGGGAAATTCGCATGTTGTAAATGGGAGGTAGCTGGCGAGGTACGAGCACAGAAGAAGCCTCATAATTTGGGCGGCTGGGAAGTAATTTAATGCAAGGAGGCAGGGGAGTGTTAGCGAGCAGCTCCTCCAGACCTCCTATTGTTAAAGAACCCAGGAGGGATATACACTTCGTATGTATGCCAGTATAATTCAAAGTAGTTATCTAACGCCCTATGGAGCTCGACGATGAGAGCAGTGCTTTTGACACTTGAAAGAGAAGATCCGTTTATGTGTGCTGAGGTACTTTTCTAGAACAACATCTCCTCTTCCCACATGACTCATCTCTGTAGGATCTCGAGAATTTGCAATTTGGATGGAATATGAATAAGAGGTGCAGACTTGAAATTGGCAGTTCGGTCAAGCGGAAGGGAATGATTATAAGGGTCGGGCTGAGACTCGCCTTTATATGACTATGTTCCATTCTTCCCTTCAATGGTTGAGGATTTCAATGAGTCCCGCCGCCGCAGAGTCCGGGTGAAACTGTGGAGTCATGGAAGAAGGGGGCTTTGAGTTCTCTCTCTCATAATTGGATCCTCGGAGTTCGGAGCGTAATAATATGGGGCTGGAGTGACTCGGAGGGCCTGAGTGATTGTGGGAGCGATAACTTCCCAATCTCCTTTCGCCGGCCTCCTCTGCGGCTAATTCGAGGGGACTCATCTTCGTGATGTAGGATCTCATTTCGGGGATCTCTCCTTACTCTCGGCCCACTTCCTCTCTGCTCATTAGAACCGTGGGCTTCCCAGCCCACGCAGTTTGGATTCGAGGTCTCCAAGCGACGCCCGCTCCCTGCTCGCCGCCTTCAGGAATCCACCTGAGACAGAGGAAAAAAGTGGTTCACATGTGGCAGGAGGCCGCGACACCTCCTACCAGACACACAATCTCATATCTCCTCCCTCAAGGAATGTAAAGTAGAGTGGCATAGGCAGGATACAGGTCTGGATGTTAGTTAAGGCGAGACGATTACTCGTTTCTCTATTAGAGTCTCTTGGAGCAGAGGAACTTCAGCGAGGCTGGATGGATTGATGGGCTGTAGAGTCGAGTGAAGGGGGTCTCGGAGAAGACTCCACTCGCCTCGCTACGTGCTCTCTCAGCTCGTACGTAAAAATTGCAAGGCTGGCAAATGGATCGTTGGGAGTTCCCATTCTTGAGAGACGCCGATATTTATACGTGGAACGGGGCTGTGATGAGAGCAGGCGGCTGTGGCAGGATCGCGGCGAAGGAACAATAATTCCCTCGCACTCTCTCTCCCCCCTTCGGCTCAGGATAATGTATGGAGGTGCCGTGAATTGTGGCTCGATAGGATTTTGGGCGAGCGGGGCTCCGTAATTGGGAGCCTCTCGGCCTCTGCGTGGTGGTGAGGATTTGGAGTGATTAGGGAGGAAGGTGGGCGAGAGTCTTATAACCAACATCCCTACCATATTACTTCACATGCTTCCCACTATCTCCTTTGTGGTGGAGACCTATAGAGAGAACGTACATTTGTCTCTTCTGTTTCCATTGAGGTTCGTTTCCGCGTCCATGCGGATCCTAGGAACCCCTTTGATGAGAAGCGGAGATGGCTCAGTGGCCATGTAGCAGAGGAGATGGGATTTCCGGGAATCTCGGGAAGAGGAGCCTCTTGTCAATACTCCCTTTCCATAAGAGTAATAGATTTGAATAGGGAGTGGAGGTTCGGGGATTGAGAGGCGCGGTGGCTGTCACCTCTATCTGCCCTCCGAGCCCCTATAATGAGGGAGATAAGGACGTATAGAGCTTCCCTCATCTCGCCTCCCTCTACGACCTCCCTTTTTTCTCTCCGTCCTCGTTTCCGCTCCCACCAGCAGCCGCCCTACTCTGCCCATGAGACATCTTCGAAGGATCTATAATGGTCCGCCTTCGGTGGCGGTCGGAGCCGTCGTAAAACTTTTTGGCTCGCTCAGATACGGGGGATTCCCTGGATCCTTTCTTGTGTCAAAGTGTCAGGCATCCCTCAGGACAGCCCCCACTACCTCTGATATTTTATTCATCTTGGGAGTGGGACACAGAAAACAGGATTTCAATTTTTGAAATATAGTCTCTTATCATATTTTAGCAAACTCGGTTCCCACAATGGGCTTAGATTACACGAATGGTGGTGCAGTGAGGAAGTGCTCACTCACTCAGAGTGTACTAAGAGCACCTCACATGGACGTGTATGGATGGGAAATTGCATTTAGCCAAATACCAAATGACCTTTTGGAGGGGTACGTGGGCGGGAGGGTTTTGTCCTTCTCCAAGAGTGTGAGTGTGTGTGTGGATTAGGGGCGGCTCCTCATGTTAGATTGGTATCATTTGCCGATGATAAGAGAATCGATGGGGCCAGGGCTCTCCAGATCCCATTTTCCGGGACCTCGGTGGCTACTCCTTCTATGCGGAGAAGGATTAAGGATAGGTGTAGACCGTCCCTAACGAGCCCATCCATACTGATGCCTGCGACCCGGGGTTCTCCGAGGGTGTGGTTCTTCCCATCCTATTCTCCGTCAGGAAAAATGAGTCTACCCGTAAGAGCTTCCTCCGGATTTTTTCCCTCAGACGTGAGCTGAGCTCCCACTCCGAAATGGGGATCTTCCTTATATTCTCTCTCCCTTCAAGCTCACTGGCATGAGGCCAATCGACCCTCCCTTTCCCAACAAATGAATTCCCCCCTCGGTTCCCAACTCCAGGAATCCAAGGGCTCCCACACACTCACTCACTCTCGCTCATCTCCTCCGTATGTAAATACTCGGTGCGGCATTGATCTGGAAGCACGTGGAGTATTGACTCAAGAGGAGAGCAGCGGGTCATTTGCCTGTGGCCAGCAGTGGATCCTCGGTTTCACCCGGAGCCTTAATTAATGCCAGAGCAGTCTGTTGACAGAGGGCGGAGGAAAGGGGGGGACGTCTGGGGGGATCAATTTGTCTAAAGAAGGCTGAGAGTATCGGATGGATGGGCTCTCTGAGCCACACCAAGCTCCTAATGAGTTCCTTTGATATATGGGCAAAGGGACTCTGCGGTAATCTTCCTCAATGGGGCCCTAATGGAGAGGCGAGGTAGGAGCAGAACCCACATTATCATAATCGTCGGAGAAGGTGGCCAGAGGCTTTTCTCGAGCCCAAATTAGCAAACTTATATTCGAGTGGGAGCGAAGGACTATGTAGGTCTCTCACTACCGCCACTCTCCTCCATCCGGTAAATTGGGGTCTTCCATGCATGAACACAATTATTGTGAAAAGAGGGGAGCCTCCACGTTCCATTTCAAATCATCATGTAGCATAATCCTCGGGAGTAGATAAGAGAACGGGGGAGGAATTCGTTTCAGTATGGTCACTTCCCTACCCATCTGCCTCCCGTGTCATCGGCGGAGAAGGCGAGTCGCATACGAGAACACACACCCCAGCTGCAACAAAACCCTCCCGATGCACCCGTAAAGATAATGAACTCATATTCCCCAAATAAGAACGCGGAGCAGGATTTGAGCCAAGGCGAGGTCTAATAGAATTCGGAGGAGGAACAAGGGGGAACTAAGAAGAGGCTTCGAGACGAGCATGGGGCTGAATCCACAATTTCCAACTTCCTCTGGAGAAATACCGGCGGTTCGGAGCATTTGCATTTCTCCCCGACCTCTCAAACTTCCCTAGGAAGAAGGTGGAGAAAAAATGTTTGAGATATGAGACGAAGGGAGTAGTTGGTCACTAAGAGCTTCCCTATAATTCAATCCATTGTCTCGGTCCTCACTCAGCTCCCTCGAGTCCATTATAAGTGGGATGAGATGGAAGCTTTCACCCCGGGACCCACCACCAGTATTACTTTATAAGGGGGGATGGATCGAAGGACGCTTAATGGTGTGATAGCGATACGTGTAGAAGAGTTTTGCCACGCCTTTCTCTTCCGCCTAGCCCTCATTGTCCTCTCCCCGCATCATCAGCAGTATTCTGGAATTGGATCTGCATTTTTTTAGCTCTTGCGATTACGTCCCTGGCTCGACCTGGGAAGTCTAACTTACTCATTGTTGGTCCAGATGCATAAGCACATATTAAGTATGTCTGTTGTTGGCGCACATAAAGGGGGATAGGAGGGAATAATACACTCGTGAACTACTTACCAACGTGGTGAGCTACTCGTGAAGGACGGAGGAGAAGATAAAAGTGAGAGAGGGCCACGAGGCCCATTACCATCTTCCCCTCTCTTTTCGTATGGGAAACATTGGAGCTTGGTTGACACATCCACGGAAATGCTAATGCAAGGGATTAAGATATACGCCCATGACAGAATAGAAAAGCCCATCATTAGAGACTTCAATGATAAAGGATCCAAGTCTGTGTATTAGGTATATCTCATTCTCAACCATATTCTTAAATTGCCTTTAGGAATTCATCAGAGTAAATATTGAGTTATCAGGGCACTTGAACTCAATTGTCATTTCGGTGTTTAAACATTTGAATTTTGGAATGATTTTTGTATGGCAATTGGCAATCCAGTAGGGTTGTTGGTTACTCATTAAATTACAATTCCTCAACTTCTGTCTCATAAAGGAAAAAAACGGGGGTGAGTTATGAGATCTTTGGTGGCGTAATGGGATCTTGAGCGTAACTTATATCTGTGATGATTTTTACAAGGGTGGAGGGATTAAGAAATAATTGTGGGAGTCAGGGAGGGGAACCTTCCGGTAATGAGTGTAAGGAATTCCTTTGATAAACACTTGCCTCTGCCGGCTCCCCTCTCCTCAGAGTGAAATGTCCCATTAGTGGTAGTGGAAGAAGGGGAAGGAGATATTTCAGTTGGGGCCCCCTTTTCTCCATTCATCTTATCTTGGATCCTCCGGTTTGGCTCATTAACCTCTTCGCCCGTGGATCTGAGCCAATTAATTCGGAGGAAATCAAGGTCTGGCGACTGGGACTCGACACTCTCTATATTTAGATGGGTTCTAACGAGACGGGTGAAGTACCGACGGAAGGATCATATAGCTTCATATGGCATCGTTCATACCCACACATTATTAAATAGAGAATAACCTGCTTTTAATATCTGTATTAAATATATTTATTGTTTTCAGGATACACACATGAGCGATCTTGGATCGATGGACGATGAAAATGACCATATAAAAGGTATGTATTTAGTTCTTGTTCATTACCATATTCAATTATTAACCACAAAGAAAAGTTTGAGAAAAAGTTGAGGATTTTGGGTGGCAGACTGTTTTTATCTATGGATATTATAAAACCAATTGGGTGTGAAGATCGTTGAGAAAGGGAAAGGCTAATGAGGGTGAAGTTGTTGCCTTTATGTCTGCTATGTATTCCAATCCTATTTCATTCATGAATCATTGGGATGAAATCTATGAATGAAAGATAAAATCTCTGAGATTTCATAATCATAGTTTTATGTAATCATCCCAATCCCAAATTATTCATTTGGAGAAAGTTCTCAAGTTCCTCTGCTGTTATACTTATAATTATCACTTAAAACCCACCCTTGTCCTTTCCCCATGTCCTGATGAACCTCGACGTGAATCTGTGAATGTCATTAGTGGAACATTAATGTGGAGAGGAAAGCGCAGGGGCTCTCTAATTATCTCGATTGGGGAATAATGGACGAGGGAAGAAGGGCTCTTATCCATGGTCTTTCAGAGTGAACCTTCCACATTAATATTCGTCTCCTCCACCGCCGTTGAGAGGCAGGCCGGGGGAAACCGCGGTCTGGTTTGGTCACTCATGCATTATGTATGATTCACCCTCCAGCAGCTTCCCTTCACCCTCCAACTTATGAAGTCAGGACGGAAATTTTGATCCCTTTTTCCTATCAGCAACATACATAGGTAGTACATATGGTTCTCCATTCCCTGTGCCCTATTCCTTGTAACTCACAATGCAGAATAGGCATGTTGTGAAGAAGTTCGCAAACCAATGTGTTGTTCTTTATTTGAAACCATGAATTTTCCTTTTTGTAGTAGGAGGGTCAGGACCGAGATCTAATAAGGAACCAAAAGTGGATAGTTCGGAAATACCCGCTCCGGTCGAATGGCTTGGATACCATCCGATTGGCCTTAAGAAAGAACATCATTCGCACACAAACAACAACATATATTCAAATGGAAAGCACGACTTTCGGGAACAATCTGTAAGTTCACTTTTAACCTAATTTAGACTTTTGATCTCCCAATAAGGATCCCATTTTGAAAGTTTTCATCCTACATTACTTATTTGTCTTTTCCAGAGTCCATTATCTATGGGGGAACGGTCAAGTGGAGGAAACCATGAAGATCGCCAGGACGAAACGTCCTCAAATGGAGCCAAAGATGAGGATGAGGATGAGGACGATGATGAGAAAATTGACCAGCCGCACGACCCAGAAAGACTCAAGGCTTTTAACGTATGTTTTTAATCTCTTTTGTTTCTAAATTTTTTTAAATTTTGGATAAGATTTTAAATACGGTTTCTGAGGCTTAAGCATTTAAGTGAAATCTAATGACACTTGCTAAAAAATTCCAATTGCTTTGCTTTAATTTTGTATCTGTGTAAATATTCGCAGAAATTAAATGTTGAGGAATTTCCTATTTTCGCACATATTGAAAAAAGATTATGGTTTGAGAGTAACGGTGTGAAAGAAAGAGATCTTTATTTGTTCATTCTAATGAGAAAGTTGGAGAAAGTGTCTCCTGGAGGCACAGCAGAGCTGAGCCTAAATTTGGCAAAATGAAAGCCGAGTTGAAGGAGGCAAAGAGCACTTGGCGTAATTAATTATTGAGCTCTTGTCGTTGAATCCAAATGCCCTGGCGAATGACCGAAAAGCAGAATTTACACTTGATTCCGGTGGATTCCTCGGGATTCATATCTCTTTCCATATTATCTCCACTGGGTAGTGAGGTGAACAAACAAGGCGGGTAACCCAAACCTCCTCCTGATGATCAAATTTCAGCGGAATGTGAGTGGGAGAGCTGAAGACTAAAAGACTGAGAGAGCCACTCTCCAATCTCAAAATCTCCGGGTCAGGTGATGTCGTATAAATGTACATATATGCTCCGTACGAGCTCACACTTCCATTACCGACATTACTTGGTTGGAGAGATGAAATAAATATAAAATCCTTTTACACTTCGCCCATATGCATGGGGATAATATGGGCGAGTCGCTATTGGGATGAGTAGGATATGGATCAGTATATATAATATAGATAGACGTGAAAGAAGCTCTTCATTCCCTCACCACCGCTCTCGGCTTTTTTCTCCTCTCTCTCGGATATTTGGATTCCAGGATCCGGAGAAGTCTGAGGATGAAGGAGGATCCTTCACTCCCTCCATTATTTAGTTAGGAGAGCTTGGGTAGGTCCTTGGGGCGGATCCGGGAGAGATTCTTCAGAGGAAGAAATGAAGGTTCCCGCCGCCGCCCTTCCCGCGACGAAGCCTCAATTGATTCATGGGGTTCAATTACTCCTCACATTCGTCCCGGAACCCTCAGTCCACAATCTACTCATTTTCTTCAGGAGGACCCGCCTTCATTGCTTTCTCACATGCAAGCCTTTCCAATCATATCCTCCTTTGATTATTTCACCCACTCCTTCCTTTATACCTTATTTACTCCTTCGCCTCATTTCCGCTCAAGGGTTCAAAGAGCATCTTGTCATTTACGACCTTCCATAGAGGGGTTTGGAAGCATGGGATGGCTTTTCTCGATTTGCGAAATGTTTCAAGGCTGCTGCTAACCAAAGATTCTCAGATGCGATACGTGTGCATACTTTATCCGTTGTCCAGCTCTCAATGTATACTCATCTTTTATGTGTATTTTCTTGGGGGGGTTAGATGTTCGTACGGCTGTTCGTGGACGAGAACTTGGACCGTATGGTCCCCATCTCGAAGCAACCGAAGGAGAAAATCCAAGCCATTATCGACTCTTGCACTCGCCAGTTCCCAGAATTCGCCGAGCGGGCTCGTAAAAGGATCCGAACTTATCTCAAATCCTGCCGCAGAAACAAGCGCTCTCGGGACACTAATGGATGGGAGAGCGTAAGAGACTCACCTTATTCCTTTCTTATAATTATCCGCCCAGATATACCCCCTTTTCCTCTCCTCTCTTCTCCATGCATTATGCAGAAGAGAAAGTTGCGGAATTACTCCTACGACTCCTCTGTCTGTCTTATTAAGGCCAGCAGAAGAGCGACGTTCGTAAAAGAGAATTCTATTACATGAACCCCTTCGTCGCCTCACATTACATAGGACATTCATACGTAGTAGATAGGCCCCCACTGGATCCTCCGAACCTCCATTATGAGGACAGAAATGGATCTTGCGGAAGTGGGACTGATTGTGTTTGGAGGTTCGTATAACCTTATTAGGTATACTCCATGATAATGTATCTTGGTCTATTTCTCCCAAAGTCCTTCTCCAGTGAATAAAAAATCTCACGGGGCTCCTTAACCCAACCCATACAATTCCCATAATAAACACACCCACTCAGAGACTTGGCGTCGTTCTCCGGTCTCAAAAATGAACCACTTTTTTATTTTATAGACGGATGTGAATATTACCAAAGGTCTATTGGTCCCAATAATGTAATTATTAATTTTATCATTTTAAAAAGGAGACAATAAAATTTAAGTTGAGTTGATGAGAGAAAAGAAGCTGGTTGTAGTTAATAAAAGAAGTAGGTTAGAAAGAGCTAAAGGAAAGAAAGTTCCTTGTGTGGAGGAAAGAAAGGATCAATGATGTGATTTGTAGGGACAGAGTCGAGCATCCGGTATAAGAGAAATGTACTGGGGGAGAGGATGGCGGTGAAATATTCGAGACTTTCCATAAGACGGATTCTCTCCCTCCTGTGTCCCTCAGGGGATCCCCATTTGAATCCTTCTGCGGCCGTATAAACTCCCCGACTCTTCCCACCTAATTTATCTAGAGAGATATGGGCCGTTGAGAAGATTTACTACGCTATACAACATACTTACATTCCTATACTTGCACATGGCTATCCATCCTGTATATCGAACCGATGGGGTGTCTGAGCATAATGTAATAAGTATTGTATAATTGGTTAATTGTCCAAACGGTTCTAGAGAGCTTATCGGATAGGTGAAGTAAATCCCTCTCATGAAGGACGTTGAGGAGATGATGATGGGATTTTAATTTTCTCCCCAATGAGTGAAGAGATAAAAGTTTGGAAATTGCTCAGAGATTCAACTGTTGATTCAGCCGTTTTTTCCTCTTAAATTATTTACAAGACCTCCTCATGCATACTCATAGTAAGAGAGATATAGCCAGACCTTTAAGACACACTCTACCACCTAGAAATAAACTCTTTATAATGGAGTTTGTAAGGATAAAATGTAAACATCTCCACGGTTGGGGAAGGTCAGGGAAAGAAAAGAAATAATAAATCAAAGGCTTTTTCTCCTTATATCTTCATTCATGAGAGGAAGTGAGAGGAAGTAAACGGAGGAATTGGAGAGTTCCTCGTAATGGAATGAAGAACCCTCCAACAACTCATTCAATTGATCACTTTTATACCAAAGGTGGAGGTCGATGTAATTTCATAACGCTGGAGGGCAATCAGGGAAGCTTTGAACTTTTCTCCCCAATTTTACTCCAAACTTGAATGGAGGAAACTCCTATTCTCAATCATAGGGTAAATGGGTATTAGGCTATTAATGTGACTAGTGGGTCATATTGGTGCACCAACCGTGGATAAATGCTTCACTCGCTCATTAACTCATCAACTTTATGGTTCATTCCTATAATTTATATTTTCCACTTCCTTAAGGACTAATAATTGCCTTTGGGTAATATGGATTTTACACATTTTCATTCACTACCACTCAAACACACGGGAGTTGGCGCGGACCTTGGTTTGACATCTTTCTTTATTTATTTTTACTCCTCATCATTTTATTTCTCAACAATCTTCCTTTTCAAATTTTATATTAAACGGGGAAAGGATAAGTAACACCCCAAGAGTTAATTTATATAATAAGAATGCAGTTTTTAGAAAATTAAAGTTAGAAAAATAAGGACAGTTGTCGTTCCAGGGACCGCGCCAACTCCCGTGTGTTTGAGTGGTAAATAAGTCTTAACGTCTTTCCCTTATTGGTTTGTAAATCCAACAAAAATATTTAATACGAAGCATTATATAACGTATTTCATACTCCAGTTGTACCATATTACTTACATGAATCTGTATTTACCATTTTGTGAAACCTTTAAGTTGAGAATAAAAGAAAAGTCAATTTAATATAAAAGTTCAAATCCAATGGTCATTCCGACCTAAAGTGACAACTGTGACTTATTTATGAATGGTGAGTGAATCCCAGTGTGATGTAAGGTAGAGACTCCCCAAGATGCTCCATGTTTAGAAATGAGAAGGGAATGTAAGAAGGGATTGAGAATTAAGGTGGGGAAGTGTTGGAAAAGAATGAGGTGGAATAAAAGAGGAGCGAATGAGAAACGGCGTGCTAATAAAAACATATCCATTATCTCTCCTTGGCGGAATCAAGGCTTCTTATCTCCAAGCACATCAAAATGTGAGTTAATAGAATGAAGTCTCCTCACCAGGCCTCCTCCTATTATCACTTTATGACTCTTGAGAAGGATCAAGTTGCAATATGTACAGGGGAGCAATAACCGGTACCTCCTCTGCCCCCATAAACCTCGGATTATTCTCTCTCCCCCTCACGAAACCTCCTCGAGGAAACTCGGGTCATTAAGAGAGGAAGGAAGGGATTTTCTCTCGCTCTCTCAGCCTTTAAAGGTCGGGGTTTGTGGGAAATGCGAGGAGGTGGGCGGGGAGCGTGGAGTCGCATTAAAGTACAACTCTCCGGGACACTTCCTTTTACTTTCTCCCCGAAATTATTACTTATATGGCAAGTATTCCCTGCAGGAGGAACAACCCGATCCAAACTTTATAACTTGATACTTTCCATTCCTCCCTAATTATGGAGACCTGAATTACTTGGTGAAATGAGAGATAAATTATGAGATGATTAGCATGATGAACTCTGTAACTTATCCTACCCGTAATTGACACGATTCGTTCTTATCCTTAACAAAATATTGAGCCACATACCTTCGATATACCATACAATATCTTGGTATTAATATAAGTAGGTAATTCCATAAGAAATGATAGTATTGGTGAAAAATCAAAGATTAGCTTAAGATTAGCTTATTAAGAATATTAGATCAGATTTGATCTTATTAAGAATATATTAGATTTTTAGAAGAATTATCAACTGATGATTTAATTTTAATTATTTAGTCTCGGCCGACTCCAGCACATCTCACTTCAGTCCAAGCTGAGCAAATCCTGGCCCAGGCCTGCGAAAACGAGAGTCAGAATGCAAAGAGGATGCGAATGGGGTTGGATCCAGTTAGCCAGCCTCACCCGAACCCATCCGTAATTACTTTCCCTCATCCTTACCCCCAGTAATAAAATTCGGTCGTTGGCAGGCGGAGAGTAACGGCCACGACCGTCACGGGCATTCCAACTCCTCTTCTGCAAACTCGAGCCCAGAGAAACGTGAGGGGAGCAATGCCAGCAGCAGCAGTGGGAAAGAAAAGGGGAACTCCGCCACCCTTGCGGCTCTTGTCACCAGCGGGGCTTCCGCGGATCTCCTCGTCACGTCATCCACTGGAAATGGATCTTTGGGGCTGAGTGTCGAACAGGCCAAGACCCTCGTCAATAATCCGCTCCTGGACTACCGGTAATTTTCCAATTGAGGCCAAAATGTCTCCATGGGCTCAGGAGGACTGATTGAGCCCGAGGGGAAGGCCGGAGTGAGTAATTTCCTTCATTTTGATTTGGGACACCCCCACAGGGCACTGAATGGGAATGGAGTCGTCTCTAGCATGTCGATGTATCGACCGAACTTTGGGCAGCCTTTTCAACGACCGGGGCCTTTCCCGGGACTTTTTCCCCCGGCGGCCGTTCCGCCACCGGCCCCAACGACCACCTTTCCGCCTCTTAATGCGTCTCCGCTCCCGCTCCAGAATGGTAATTCACCCTTCTTTTATACTTTCTCCCCGTTTCTCCCGATTTCTTCCGGTTTCTCCAGCCCACTACCCGGGTCTCCATCTGGAGAACCCGGGGTTAACTTTCCACTACGGGAGGGAGGGACTTTGAGTGAATCCTATCGATCCAGAGTCAGTCTGGAATAATATTTTCCTTCACCCACAGTTCCTTCGTGGGTTGTTAATTAAACACTTCCTCTTTCATTGTCCTCCTCTATATTTCATTATTACCTCGACATGGCCCTCGTGTCGGAGGAGAATAATAACGGGAGGCGGGGAGAAACCGGGAAAGAAGAAGATTCAACAAATCCCTCCCTTGAATCTCTCCGACCCAAGGGTTCATCTCTTAAATTTATTTTAATCCAGAGATTTGGAATAAAATTCGGAATTTTTCTCCAGATGCTGTTCCAACGGATTTGAGCATGAAGACCAAACCGCTTCTTGCCCACAAATTGAACGCGACCGAGATGGCCACTGTGAGATCTCTAATTACTGGATACCGGGAGTCGGCAGCGTTCCTTCTCCGATCTGCTGATGAACTTGAACAGCTCCTCATCCAACAGCAGTAATTTGGCCAATGGAGATTTCTTATTTCCTTCCTCCGTTGAGTTCCTTCTCCGATTATTTTGGAGTTTAACAAGTGGTTTATTTAATGGAGAATATTGATCCCATTTTTAAGCCCTTTTGAGAGTCAATTTATTTTGAAAGATGTAAAAGTCGAGGAGATAACGACTAATGAGTGTATGACAATTACTTATTACTTATTACAGATATTTGTATGTACTACATATATTATATAATTAATGAACTAATGTTATGGATGTATTTAAATTGAAGTCTACAACAGTTTGGATGCTAATTACTGTTTCCTGTCATTACATCTACTTAATTCTATACGGATAATTTTATTTCCAATTCCTTACGATTAATCTTTTTAATCTCCCAGTTTCGTGTTCCAAATACAATTATTCAACTAATCGTATTCCTCATATTACGTTTTTAATTTAAGCACTCCATTAAAGGTGTCAGCCACTAATAGAAAATCCCTCATGTTTGGAAACAACAAGAGGGAAAGTAATTGATTATGTATAGGATATTTCTCGTAATTGTAAGATGAGGAGCTAAAATGCACTCTTTAAATTCTAATTGGTAGTCGAAGCTAAAGTAAATCTAACATTATACTAAATACGTAATATGGTACATAAGAAATTTAATCTTACATAAAAGTAATTCATTGGACTTTGATAAATTAGTCTTCAGATAACTTGTAGAGTCGTAATATGGCAATCTCGATTGATTCGCAAAGACTTTCCTTACAGAATTATTAATTCTTGTATGATACCTTATGCAGATTAATTACTTTTGTGTTCATAAATTCATTATATTTATATTCACCATTTTAATTTTGAGAAAAAATACAATTAAACGAGAGCTAATTTTATGATATACGTAGGATATAGAGTAAGCCTTCAACTTACAATTAACGATAATTTGAAATGTGGGAATCAAATATTTTATTATTGTTTAATATTTTCCATTAAACCAAAGATAGTTTATATTAGAAACTTTGTAGATAAATTCTGATTATAAATTATATTCTACTACTCCTATAAAATTAATACCTAATATAAGATATAAGTAAAACAATTAATTATTGAAAATAAAATAGTATAAAGGTTAAGAGCAATTATAAGTACATAAGTTTAGCATTAGGTCGTAAATATAAAATCTTGAATTCTATTGCCAAGCTTGTACGTACAATTGAGAAATTCAATAGATGGGCAAAAAGCGAGTTAAGTAAACTGTATAAATATTCCCGCATCTTAATTATTAAATGAAGTTAGGAATGGAGTGAGAATGGTAAAAGTGGAATTTCTATATAAATAGTTAATTATAGTTAATCATAGTTAGATTGAAAATTTGAGAATCATATTTACTATATATAAATATTTCGGACAAACTCGTTTCTTTCTTTCGCGGCTCGTTGGTGGTTGCCCGTTTAGAAATGTACCTTATTGGAAGAAAGTCAGGAGAAATCGTCGTTGCTAATAAAAATTAAGTTTATAGGATTCGTTGTTGATTCATTACAAATATTATCGTTAGGTAAGGTTAGGCTCGTGAGTTGATTTGTGGAATCGTGTAGAAATCCTTCAGTTGACCAACACGGAATATAAATGGTTAAAATTGTATAAAAATGAACAGTAATTAATTATAATGAATGATGAAATTTAAATAAGGGTTAAATACACTAAATCTTATCTAATCTAGTGGTATACCTAAGTCTTACTAGGGATAATTGGTAAAACGCACTTTAATGAATTTAAAATATTAACAAATTACTGAAGGATTTGAAGGGTGAATGAGAATTTTAATGCTAGAAGTTTAAAAAATTAAGATTAAGCATTTTATAGAATTAATTGCAAAATTAAGGATTCGTAGTAAACATTTAATAATGCACAAACTTTCAAAGCACGTTAAGATTAGAAATTGTGTATTTAAAGTAATTTTAAAAACTAACTTTTAAAAGTGTGCGTAAATGATAATACATTAATTATGATACTTAAATAAATATTAACTACGATTTATTTAAAATCCCCATGATCTTTAAATGGATATGGGCTCTGAGCAGAACTTGCAATTAGTATGAGAGTGAAGTTCATGAGATGTGTTATTCTGAACTTATACGATATACCTAATTAATAATAAAATATTTCATTATATTTAGATTAATAGCGTTCCAAGAAATTCATATTTACGATCTACAATTTGAATTTTATAGCTTATTCCAAAGTTGAATCTCATTTTAAAGAATATTTATTTACTTTAGACTGGATTTATAGATTTTTCGAATCTTATAGACGATAACTCGTTACATGAATGAAAGAAATATGTGAATTAATATGATATAAGAATGTACTTATAAGTAATTGTATAGGAATAAAATAATTGCAAAGTTTTAGACAATTTATTAAATTCACAAAATTAGCCCTTATACATAATTTCGCATTTAAAAGCTTTTAGAGATTTCAATAGAATTTAAATAAATATAATTAAATTAGATGTGCAATCTGCACCAAAGAAAGTAAGTCACTTAAAATACAGAATGCTATCAAGCTCATAGAAAAATTAGTGTGTTTAATTACAAGCTCATTAATTAGTAAAATATCAACTATCTTCTTTTCATGTGTGACAAATATTTCAAGAGTGAAATTCGGATTACAATGCGTGACATCGGGTTTATTATAAAAAATGCATAAATATTACAAAGTCGGTTGTTGTTCTTTCTTACAATTAGACTTAAAATGAATTTAATGTTCCCTTAATATTAATATAAATCTCTTAATATTGGCGTCTTACTGATGACATGTTAATGCATAATACAACTTGGTGTACTATTACAATTATTGATAACAGTATAATTGATTACTAATAAAATTATTGTAAAGTTTTATTTGATATCAGCTGTCTAATTTCTTATTGAATTACATGCACAGATTGTGCACAATTTTGTAAAACTAAATTAATATTTTATGTAAACTCACAAATTGATATTTCTAATTTATGGGTTTGTTATACAAGATTTCGGAAATTGCAAAAAGTGGAAGAAATTATAGAAATTATTAAAATATTTATCTTATCTTGAATATTAGCATTATGAAGAGTTCTAGTGATAATGTGCGTATTTAATATATTTAAAATTAGTTTTGTATCAATATCTTTCCATTGTTCTCTTAAACTCCTTTGTACCGTTTTCACTCTTTTCTGATGGATTCTGATTCTGTCACTAACTTTTATTTAGATTGTGTAGCATTCATGGAGTTAAAGAAACGGGTAATGATTTAAAATGAAAGATTTTCAGAATTCTATGTGAGATTCAAATAATGCTATATGTATTAAGGTGACCGAATCTTAATTAATTACAATTAAGTAATTACAATTGCGTTTCTCTTTGGGTAATGTTGTAGACACCTGAATAGGTTTCCTATATAAAAACTAGAGGTTTCTTCGACCTTCCTCCCTTCTTCCGATCTTCAAGTTTCAGAAGCGCAGGGAAAGATATTCCATTTATTATAGAGATTGAATTTTATCGAAAGAAGTTGATAATCGTTGCATACGTTGGAAATGCAAAAACTACTTTGTTACATGAAACTGTTTTTGAAATGGAAACTTGCTTGGTCGAAAGTAGAGAGTTAACCAGAAAGTGCAGATGACCTGTGACGTTGATGTGCGTAGGCTAAATGAGCATTAATTAAAAATGTGTGTAACACAACTACATAATTACATAGATGTTATAATAAAATTTTGCTTGGATGTATTGTCTCTTTATTCTCATATAAATCTGGACTTCATATTAACAAATGCATAATTACCTAAATGACTAAAAACTAATTAATATCGTAATTTTCATAATTAATTATTAAAATATTTTAATTAAAAAAGCTTAGTATAAAACAAAGGATATTTAAATTTTCACCAAAAAGAAAGGCAGTCTTTTGATAATATTCATTGACAAGTTTCCTTATGGCATTCGGCATCAATATATTGAACGGTTTTTTCATAAACAAACTGTTTTGTCAACTTATTGAATTTTTTCTTATTTGTGAGTCACTGAGAGTAACCGTTCTGAAATAAATTAATAAACTTTAATTAAAAATAAAACTTTATTTAAAAATCTATCATAGTTTGGTCGTAATCCAGACATCATTAAACCCTTTACGGTTGAACCTTAACGGTTCTAATTTATTCCAGAATTAAATAGAAAGAATCAAAATGTCTTCATCTGAACCTCGAAAAGAAAGCATAGAAGGGGAATATGATATCGAACAAGACAATTCAAGCTTTGTTCATCCAATGGTAAACAATAAAAATCATTTGTCTTATAATTTGTCGCAATTTTTCTGAATGACTTAAATCATAATTATATAGATTAAATAATTAAGCTATATATAAGAATATACCCATTAACTATAGATTAATTTTAATTATGTATTTAGCTAGAAACAGTCGAAGAGCCGAAAGAAGTAACAAAAGAAGAATCGTTAATGAAGCAGTTTGAATTTGATCCTGAAGCGAATCCCAATTTATACGTTGAGTTTGAATCTGAAGATCAAACCCTTCAACTTTTGCAACCAAGTGCTATACAAGAAGAAAATGAAGTAGCAGCACAAGTAGCAACTGCTGAAGAAGTATTAATACACAATTTAGATATATTAAAAACAATTATTTATTTAATTGTAAATTAATGATTAATTAGCTATGTATTTATATGAAACCGTGATTTAAATAGGAATTATGGGCACAATTGGCATCAATTCAACCCCGTAAATGGAAAAGCTTAGGAAGCGAAGCAGAAGTTGACCAAGAAATTTTGAAATTGGGACGTCCATTGGTGAGGAACGTTGAATTAAGGAATATTGAAAATTGAAATAATAATTAATATTTTTGTATAAGGGAATTATACAAACTGTATTTCAATATGCATTTAACGTTTATTAAACCTAAACTAAAATTTATTATCAGGCAGTAATGGAAGCAACGAGAGACAAAGAATTATTCTTCAAAGAATATTCATTCTCGGATTCTAAAACTGATGGGAATCCTCATTATTATGTCGAGTTTGAATCCGAAGATCGATCCCTTCATCCTTACATCTTGGCCGCAGAGGTTGACGCTGGGGTTCAGACGACAGGGCCAAAGAAAACAATGGCGACTCAAACACAGTTCCATTTCAAGAGAAATAAAATGGTTCAACATGAAGGTCAAATAATGTCTGAAGAAGATGCAAACACATTATTTGAGTCTGATGACGTGGTCGACTTTTTCAAAAGGGTTCATTGAAAACAAAATTCTAATTAAATTTAAATTTCTAATTAATCTAAATTTCATTTTCAATCAAAGTGATAAACTGACTATCATTGGAAATTGACAATGATAATTTATTTAGGTGACGAATAGAATGGAACGAGCTTTACAGCAAAATGAATTGTTGAATATTGTCGAAGACGACTATAAAAATCTGAAAGCTGTAAAAGGCAACGAAGTTGAATTCAACAATGAATCAATTCTGTTACAAGAGTACATTACTTTCTGTGAGTTGAGACATTCAAAGGGACGTCACGTTACAATGATTACATTTCATCCAACTCTTGATGGTTAGCAAATTATATTAACTCACATAACTTAAAATAACTCATGATCAAGAATTAACCTTAAATTCCTAATTTATAATCAAATCTTAATTTTTTAAGCATAATCATAATCTTTAATCATAATCCTTTTCATAGATATGATTGTAATGTCGCTTTCTGAAGACGCTACATTTGACAAACGGGAAGATTCCCATTCTAAAATGTTGGTTGCACCAAATTTCGTCTTGTTTTGGGATTTAAAGAATCCCGGAGCACCGCAGGTATAAAAACATTTAACTTTAAAAGTTTAAATACTTTAATTAGAATTTACAATTTTTAGTTAATGTTGGACTCTCCGGATGACGTTTTTTCCTTCCATATCAACCCAGCAGACCCAACATTAGTTTGCGGTGGTTGCGCCAATGGGCAAGTTGTTCTTTGGGATTTGAGTGATTTCTATTGGGATTTGAAATCGAGAGAGTCAGAAAGACGCCGAAGTTCAGCAGAGACAAAAGCAAAGCGACTTTCATTTCTTGAGAAGTTGAAGGACAGCGCTGAGAAATATGTCGCTCCGCTCGTCCCATCCACTGGATTGTCAAATTTAGAACAAAGTCATCATAGCGCTGTAACTGCCATTAAATGGCTTTCTCCGCATTGTGAGGTAAATTAAGATAATTACAATAAATACTTTCTTTGTATGATAAATATAGAATATTATTATTATCATAATATTTATTATTATAAATTTTTATGAACAATAATTATCCATTTGTCCAGATTCGTAAAAATGGAACGATTATTGAGAATACAATGCGTGGTGGATGTTCGCAATTCTTCAGTTTGGCAGGAGACTCAACTCTTCGACTTTGGGACATTCGACAACCAAAGTCTGGCATGGATGAAGATGAAGAAATTGAAGTGGATAATGTTATAAGAAGCAACAAATGGCTTCATCTGGAAAATAATAAATGGAAATATTCTCTCAAGGTTCTATTTAAAAATATCTAAAAACTTAAAATAAATACCTAGTTGTTTTATTTTAAAGGTTGATTAATGAAAATTTGTCAATTATTGATTAAAATTTATCAAATATTAATGAAAATTTAATCAATTTAATCAATTTTTAATGTTATTTGTATAGTTTAACCTTGATGATGGAAGTGGTACAATGTATGCAACACTCATGTCGTTATCTGAATCATCTCACGGTATTTCAAAATAGACATTCACATAATAATTCATAATAATACTTGTATACCTATAGTATTTGTATTAAATCATTAGGTTTTAAAAAACTGTAAAACCTTTAACATTTTACTATATTTATCATTAACAAACATAATTTAAAGGGCGTTACGACGTTGATCCAGGAGAAGACGATCTTTCCGCAAACAATTCAGAATTGTCAATTAAATCAAATTCATCTCGCATATCCAAAATGAACGTGGACAGTTCAATCAGTCTCAAATCGAAGAAATCCGAATCGGGGTTTTCGAACGACTCGAATGTTTCAAGTTCTTCCTCTCATGCCATCCACTCCCTTCATGATTCAACACATAGCGACATTCATGGAGACTTCGACCGAGACGACGCCTTTGATGGAGACAACGAAGAAGAAGGAGACGAAGGCCCAATAAAACCTAAAAACTACAGACGTGGTCCCATTCTCCTTCCTGATGCAAAATCATCCATTTTTATTGGAACTGATGAAGGACAAATTGGGCTTATTGATTGGCTCAAAGATAGAGAAGGAAACGTTACTTCGGAAGGAGCAACGCCAAATAAAAGTACAATTTTTAACAATTGAATAAACTAAATCATTATTTTCATACATTATTATTTTTGTATTATTAAATGTCCTTTTAATTTAATTTTAAAATGTTAAATAGCTTGCAATAACATTTACATTGAAATGGCTCATTCTGGATCAATCACTTCAATTGCTCGTTCTCCTTTTTACCATTCGCTCATTCTCGTCGTTGGTGGAGGAATCATCAGTTTATGGAAAGAAGGATCTCCGGTAATTTTATAATTATCATTTATTACCCGATAATAAATAATACTTTTATTACATTAAAAAATCCAGCGGCCCTAATAGCATCCCAACTAATAAAATAGTATTTATATTTACCTTATTAATATTAAAAAAAGTAAAGAGTTAATTTGGCATTTAGAAACCAATTTTGGTCACTTGTGGGAGCGAATTTTTCCCATGGTGTGGAGTTTGGTCAAACACTCGACCTGCAGTTTTCTTCATTGGAACCAGAGAAGGAGCACTCCAAGTTTGGGATTTAATTGACAGAAGTCATGGGCCAGTTCTTACCCAACAAATCACTCCAGGAAGAATCACCTGTGAACAAACTTTTTATTATTTAAATATGTTAATTTTTTTTATTTAATACGTCAAATAGGAAATTTAAATACGTTAATTATTACTATTAATGTTAATGTTAGTATTAATAATAATATTTGTATTAATGTAATAATAATCTTTAATTTCAATTGAATTAAGGTTGTGCCATGGCTTATAAACTAACAGGAAAGAAACATTTTCTGAGTCTCGGAGATTCATTGGGAAATCTTCATGTTCTTCTCATTCCCAAATTCTACTCGAAACCTTTAAGTCACGAGAACAACACAATGAAGGAACTCATGGCAAGAGAAGAGAAACGAATGAATGCTTGGGCTCTTGATCAAGTCCCGAGAGAAATGAGGAATGAAGAAATCTCAAGAGCTTGGAACGACGCTCGAGCTCTTGTAACGCTTCCATATAATAAATTAAAAAATAATTATAAAAACCTTATTGTAATAATTTATAATAAAGGATAACACCAAAACTCCCCGGCATTTACATTACCTGTAATGCAATATGTAATTAATTATGATTATTTTAGAAAACAAATGTCCAAGCAAAGAAAGAAGAAGAAGACGTTGAATATCGATTAAATCACGAATACTTGGACTTTTTGGAGTTCCAAGCCGGTCTTTTGGCCAAATTGAAAAGCGAAGAGCCTCCGTTGCCCAACGCAGAACCAGACGTTGATGCAGAGTTTGAACGTGTCATTGAGGAAGCTCGAAGGCGGGAGTTTGACAAACTCCATCCACATAATGACGAAGACGAGACAGTTCACCAGGAACCGGAAGATTGTGACTCGATGTTTGCAGCTTTGCAGGAACGAGAAAAAGCAAGTTTGGCCCAACTCACTGACCAAGACGATCAGGACGAGAATGACGAAATAGGAAGAAAATCTCCAGCGGCTCGTCCACCGACACAACCAAAATCCAAATAAAATAATCATAATTGATAATTAGTTTGTTTCTATATACTGTTTGCTTAACTATGTAATTAATTTTAATTTACTTATTTTTAAAATAAATGGATGATGAATCTAAAACTAAAGATATTCTTTTAACTAACGACGAAATGTATATATTTTCCAGTTTAGAAATTTGGCGTACTTTTACGTGAAAAGATTTAAAGCATAGCAGGATATAGTCTTACTTGTTATGCATTGGTCGAAATTCGAAATAGAAGAAAGAATAATGCTTGATAAATTAAACTATATCCTGCTATGCTTTAAATCTTTTCCCGTAAAAGTACGCCGGATTTCTAAACTGGAGAATATGTGAAATATTTTTAACAATGAAATGTATGGGATTTATTCTATTTATGAAGAGGAAATAAAACAATTTTTAATTATATTCTCTTTATTCAATATTTCAAGATGCAATCACGACTAAATTATAGTATATATATAAGAAATAAGAAGATAGTATAATTTATATAAAAATAATTGAAGGTGCATTTATCTTCTCCCAAGAGTCTTCCGAGTATTGTAGTTAACTTAATTTGTGAGATTGATCCTGAGACCTAACAACTTACCAACCTTATTACCTCTTCAAATGCTGAAAATCACAAGAATCAGAGAGGCAAATTCCTCGAAGGGCAAAGGAACAGATCGGTCGGTTCACGTCAATCCAACTAACCCTTAAAAAGAGAATTAAAAAACCCACATTTATACTTTACTTAAAATTGAACTTTGACTGTTACCGAGTCCTCCCAATATCAAAGGCCGAAATGTATGGCTCAAACTTGAACTCCTTTTTCTCCATCCGAACAATGGCAATCCCCAGAACATCAAAGTATTGCTTATCCGGCATCAGGATGTCGAATTGGTCCTCGACCGTCTTGGCTTTACGGAAGTAAGACGTCAGTCCTTTGGCTCGCAATTTCTCCTCTTTGGCATTTTTAATATTTCGAGTATTGTCAAAAAAGATGTCATTGTTGGTTCGAATTTCTTTTAATTTGCTGGTAATTTCCTTTTCAATGTCTCCTCCTTTGAAATTGTACTTTTCACCTTCGACCCTCTTCCCAAGATCAATACAAATTGAGAGTCTTTCCTGGGCCTTTTTCCGAAAATCCAATGCATGCTTTGTCCCTTGTTTAACTTCCACCCCCAAGGCAGTTAACGAAATTTTGGCTAATGAAACTTTCTCTTCGGCAGCTTCAAGTTTTTTCTTTAACTCGTCGCGTTCCTCAGTGAGTCGGGAAACATTCAGTTTTTTATCCGACATCTTTGACATCTTCTTCAAGACTAAGTTAAGTTGAGAAATTGTTTCCATCCTAAAAGTAAAATCAAACAAAATTAAAATCCAATTAAGAAATAAGAAACAATGTTAATAATATTAAAAAAAATCATTTTAACAGCAATAATTAACTTAAATTTATACTTACTTGGAATCTTTAACTTCTTTCTCTAATTTAGTCAATTCCAATTTATCCCGTTGTTCATTCTTTGATTGTTCCAAATGTTCCATCTTCTTAAGTAGTGTAGCCTTCAAAAGTCGTTCCCTCAAAAACAATTCCTCTCTCGCCTTTTCCGCCTTCATATCTTTTTCCCCGTTCTCATTCTCGTCTTCGTCACTATTCAGTTCAATGTCCAATTCCTCATCTTCTTCCTCCGTGTTGATTTCCTCATCCTCATCACCAGGAACTGTCGAAGAAACAATTTGATCTTCCGACTCCGCAATACTCAAATCCAATATTTTATCAATTTCCATATTAATGTCCATTTCTTTAATTTCATTGTTTTCAACTTCTCCAATCTGGCCCATTGACTCCTCGTTCACTTCCTCAAGAATCTTCTCAAAAGTGTCGTTAGCAATTTGGCCAATTTTGGATCCCTCAACTTGGATGAAATTTATTGGGCTTGCATTTAGTTCCATTGATTCACTTATCTCTTGATTTGTTGTAGTGCTTGGCTCAACAAAGAATGAATTCTCTGAGCAAGATGTTCCAGGTATCGGATGAACTTTCTCTGTCGGTATAAATTCATTTTCAGTGATCACAGTCGCACTGGCCGATTCCCTCGCAGACTTTAAAAGTTCGTCAAGACTTCTTGAAAAGTTTTGTGGCAATGGTTCACATCTCCCTTCGTCATCACTGGAAGAATCCGCCCCAACATTGATGATCATCGGAGTAACTTTCTTGTTCATTCGAGTAGTTGCATTTGGAACAGTGATTCGAAGTGAACTCAAGTCCAAATTATGATTATTCGTAATCGTCCTTTTGAGCAATGTGAATTTTTGTTTATTCTGGGATGGATTTGTATTCGGTCCGGATGGATTTGTAGAGAGTCGTTTGAGAGAATAAGGATTCTTCTTTATTAGATGAGCTTGTGCAGGAAGACCATGAATAGTTTTATTATTGACTGAAGCTGGAGACGATTGTTTAGGAACATTATTCACAATATTGTACTGAGACTTCCGAACAGTTAACTTCGTCTTTAACACCCCTTTACGACCCATCGATTTATTTGGACTTGTTTGAATATTCTTTGGAATATCCATTTGAGTCTTTTGAATATTCTTTTGTGGAGATTTTCTTGCAAGAATATTCGGTTCAGATTGGGTTAAATGTAAATCGGAAATTTCATTGGGATTGGGATGATTTTTACTTCCCCATTGTCGCGGTTGACTTGTCAAGATTTTCGAAGGTGTGATGGGCATTTTGCTTAAACTTAGCAATTTTTCATTGATTGTTGGAAGTGATTCGCTTTTGGATTTTAATTTATTGTCCTTCCTTTGGGCAAGTTGGATGAGGAGCTGAGCACGAAGAAAATCCTCGTCGGTGTCATCTGGTTGGTCCTTCGTTGTTGATTTAGCTGGACTTGTTTCTTTACTTATCACAGGAGTTTCAGTTCTGGCCAGCTTGGATGTTTCTGCAATATTCGGTTTTTCGGTAACATTCAGTTTTTCTGCAACTTTTGGTTTTTCTTTCGGTTTCTCCGCGACTTTTGATTTTTCAGCAACTTTCGGTTTTTCTGAAACTTTTGGTTTCTCTGCAGATTTTGGTTTCTCCTTTGTTGGTGCTTTCTCGCCATTCGATCGCTTTTCTGAATTTCTTCTTTCGACGGTTCTCAAAGTTGAAGGATCAGATCGACTTGTTCTCCTTGGTGCTTCTCTGCTTTTGTCATTCCGATCATCGCTTGATTTCTTTTCTGTTGTTTTTCTCCTGTCCTCAATCTTTTTGCCATTACTCTGATCATTTTTAGTAACTGTGGAAGAATTGGAAAGCTTTTGAATCTCTTTAGGTTTTTCAATTTTCTTATCGTACAATTTCCTTCCGATGGTTTTATTATTGTCGCCCTTTTCACCATATTTGTTTCTTGATTTGTCATTCAAATCCTTCTCAACTACTTTGCTATTATGGATATTCACATTTTCAACTTTTTTACTTTTGTCTAAATTCTTTTCCACCACTTTGGCTTTCTCTCCTTTCTCAGCGATCAATTTTTCAGCAGACTTTTCCCTTTCTTTTACAAATTTCGAAAGTCGCGGATCTTTTGGTTCATTGTGAGATGAAATTGAAAGTTCAGGAAAATCAACTTGAACGATTGATTGCTGAGGTGGAGGAATTTCAATTTGCTCAAATACCATCGGTGGAGAAAGCGTATCCTCGGAAATATCCAGAACTTCGTAATTGCTTCCGTCGTCTTCAATCTCAGCAATTTGGTTCTCATCAATCGTTAAACTGTCCATTGAAATTAGATCAGATTGTGTTTGACCAGATTCGCCCATTCCAGAGCCCTTCCCAATTTCAATTCCATTTTGTGACAAATCATCACATATTTCTGCATTGACATTTGAGGCATTTGGAGTTGAATTTGGAAAAGCTTCCAAATTATTTTCAATTCCTGTCGACGAAGAAAGTGAAGATCGGTTTGATCCGCTTTGGTAACTTCCTTGGCTCGAATTGCTCTTTCTTTTGATTTTCTCATTCTCTTTGACGACCTTCAAATTCGACCTCACTCCAATTCCAAACTTGATAGGATTCCTTGGCTCTTTCAACTTCTCCGTTGTTTCAACCACTTGTTCTATTTCCATACTTTGATCTCTCCTCTCTGCGTTTTCAATCCGAGTATTTGAATGGTGTGGAGTATCAGGGGAAATTATTCTTTCTCTTACGACTTCCGATTGGTTTCGATTTGAATGGGGATTGACATATACAGCATTGTTTTGTAAAATTGAAGAATTTGTCAAAGGGAAAATGATTCCGGGTGGAGGACTATAACTTAAGACTGGTCCGGATGAAAGAGGAATATCACGAATAATTGGCGGTGGCGGTGGACGTCTCCTGTCAGTCAAATCACTCCTTTGAACTTCTGTTGGAATTCGCGTCGGCTGCTGAATTCTGATTAAGCTCGTCTGTTGTGGAACATTTCTTATGTAAAGAGGTTGTAGCTGAATGGGTCGAGGATTTTGAACAAGGAAATTCCTCGGACTTGGACTTCGTGGCGGATGCAAGAAAATTTCAGGACTTGTACGGAATTCTTGACTAGAATTTCCCCTCTGACTGTTGTTATTGCCATATCGGTAGAAGGGATTGGGATAAGTTTGATTTTGATTTGGTTGTTGAATTGGTGAAATCCGTCCGAAATTTCGCATATGAACTGTCTGGGGTTGAGGCTGAGGATTGAAATTGAAATTGTAGGATGGGGCTGGATTCGCATTTGGACTTATCATAAGTGGTCGGGGATAAGTTTGCTGTGTTTGGGTTGAAGTAACCTGAAGATAATTTTGCTGTTGGTGTTGGATTTGACAATTTACTTGGATGGGTTCAAGCCGCCAATTATTTGAGTTGGCATTCACATGGAGTTCTCGCGTTGGTCGTTGGGGATAGGAAGTCTGTTGATTCTGTTGTTGGAATGTTCCTTGATGAAACATTTGAGTGGTTTGATTTTGCTGTTGTGAAATGTTGTTCATTTGTTGCCCTTGTTGATGTTGAGCTTGTTGAAGATCTGAAGTAATGTTATTCACACCGAAGACAGGACTCACATTCACATTCGGTTGAGGATAACGTTGAGCGTTGAAGAAATCAATTGCATTTCCCCCAACAGATGAATGAACATTTGGAGGATAGGTAACATTACTTTGTGCGTGTTGTTGCTGGTGTTGGAAAATCCTCATGTCCATGTCTTTGTGCCCAAGGGGGAATGTTGGCAAAAGGGAAGATGGGTATTGGTTGGTTGAATTTAATTGATTGGGATTTAATTGATTGGGATTCTCAACAGTGTGGTCCATTTGATGCAAATCATTTCGGTGTTTTTCGGCCCTCATTGCTTTCCTCCGCCTTCTACTTTCCTTCCCAACATAATTTTCAATCTCATCGTCGTAATTATCACTTGAATATCTCCGTTTCCTCGAATCGCTTCTTTTTTCTCGGTCATCGTAATCTCGCTCTCGCTCATTCGATCTCCTCTCGGTTGTATACAATCTTTCAAACAATTCATCATCTTCGTCTTCATAAGAAGATGGGGAATAAGGGCCGTCGTCTTCCTCTTCCATTTCATCCACTTCTATTGAATCATTGAGCTGATTTTGAATTGAAGTATCTCCTAAGCTTTGAACCATTGCCCGAAGAGCCTTTTGTCTCAACAGAAGTTCGTCAATTTCTTCTTCCTCTCCTTCTTCTGTTTCTCCAGATGAATCTTGTAAAGTGATGACGAGCGGAGCTGGCTTTGGTGGAACTTCAAGAGAAATGATGGAATCATTCGAGGAGCTTCTGTTTAACGATGTTGGTTTAGTTGTTTCAACAGGAACTGGTGCTGTGGTGGTTGAAGGTTCCTGACTTGTAGAATCACAAGAAGCCTTTGTTCTGTTATTGTCCACCTGTACTTTAATTGCCCCTCTTGAATTCTGAGATATCCGACGGTGTTGTTGAGGATAAGATTTTGAATGAACGGCTCGAACAACATCACCTATAATAAATGCATTAAGTCATGAACTTTCATATTTAATTTTTTAATTGTAATTAAATATTTAATATCTTAATGATGATTAATAAATATTTTAGTTCAATGACTCACGAGAAGGAGGTGCGGTGACAATATTGCTAGAACTCGGATTCCTTCTGGTAGTTGAACACAAAGAAACAGATTTCCTCTTTTTTCGCCCACGCTTTCCTCTCCTCTTTGTTGTCGATGTCACTGATGGAGTTTTCTTAGGAACAACTTCATTTGGTTTTTGCAAGCTGGACAATGGGACTTCTCGTTCTGTTCTTGTTTCCTCTTCTTCGAGAATTTCCCCTTCTTCGATTTCTCCATCCTCCAGATTCTCATTTTCCTTCTCAAGTTCTTCAACATCTCCAGCCATGATGGTCATTCAGCTCGGCTCATTCCATCTGAAACAAAATGTTTTTCTATGCCAAATAATTTAAAGAAGTAACCCATTACAAATTAATTAGTATTTTTATATATTAAATCACTTGAGATTAAGGACTAGACGATTTCTTCAGGACATCTCGAACGCTGAAATAAAAAATGACACATTCCCCTAAACCCGAGACGCATTCGTTTGCCTTCCATGCTTCAATTCAAAATGTTCGAATTGGAGCAACATTATTATCTTCGTGCATAAGGGGTCAAGAGGTCAAGACATAAAAAAGAATAAAAGTTTAATGATAAGGGGATTATCACTCACCGATGACTCGCCACTCTAATGCTCTTTGTACGATAGTCTTTTGCTCCTTACAAATTATTTACAAAGTAATTAACTAAAAACTAAACAGACTTTAAAATTACTTATATATTTTTATAAAAATTAATGTTCTTAAACTCAAGATTGGAGAAAGCGTGGTAAAGAATTTCACAATAAATAAATAAAATGAAATGATGATTGTGCAAGTCTATTTAAGAGTTTTAACAAGAAACAAATAATAAAGACAAATTGAGTGCAAGAATGGGTTCTAAACTGAAATAAGCAAAAATGTTAAATGAGCGAAGGACGAGATGAACTCAATTTGGACGAAAGATAATTATTTTACAAAACTGCTATTTAGCTGAGTCTGGCTATTTTGGGTAAATATGTACTTTAAAAGTAATTAGAGTACAAAGGACGAAACTGTCGATGAGCTTTGGATCTCTTGGAATGGAAATGACTCACATATGCTCACTCGCGCATAAATTAATTGCTGATCAAAGCAGTTAATTTCTTTCCTAATTGCAGATTTTAATAATTTCATACTCGAGATGAAAATCTCAAGGTTTTTCTCTCAAGAGAAAGTTGGATTGGAAGTCACATGACAATTCGCATCCTTTTGCATCATATTAGCTAACATTGTCTCATTCTTCCCTATTCGCTATCTTCTACTTTAATTATCACCTGAGTCATCTCACTCACCTGGAAAGTCTTTGGAGCAAAGACCTGCCCATTGTTCAAGTTTAAATGGTGAGGAATTTTTGTAAGAATAACCGCTTGACCTGACGGCTTGAAAGAGGATTTTTCATTTTTAATAACTTTGTATTTTACCATTATCCTAACCCTTATTTATTTTAAACGGATTTTATATTACAATTAATAACATCAATAGATGAATACTAAAACTCCAGAATTGGCTATAAAAAAATTCGAAAGAGTCATTAAAGAAAGAAAATTATTGAAAAAACATGAAGATGTAATCAATATTATTCGTGAACCAATAACCATTGCAAAGGGGAAATTGACAAGTCTTGAATCGTAAGAACTAAAAAATATTTCACCAATTATGCCAATTTATCATAATATTTTACATTTTGTATGACATTGTGCATATTTTTATAAAAATGTATCTTTATAGGAGTAAAGGAAAAATTGTTGAACATCTTTCGGATAATTATCAAGTTTTCGAGGATAACTTTCGAGGAATAATATTTGACGAAATTCAAAAAGCCACTGTCATTTTGTAAGAATATTAGTACAATTTACGAAATATTAGAATTTTAATGAATTCCTAAAAATTGGTTCTTGAAACTAATTAAAACATTTTTAATTAGGAGCGAAATCGAAACAAGTCTCAACGATCTTCAAGCGATACTTGAAACAATTAAAGCTCGTCTCTCTGAAGACGTCAAACAAGGGACACTTGAACAAAAAGAGCTCACTTGTCAACTTTATGAAGATTGTCGAAATATATTAATTTTCTTGAAACTTAAGTGAGTTCTTGTATAGTTTTTATTGGATTCTCTAATTTTTCTTAAACTTATTGTTTTGTTAGACCTAATGTGATATTAAAAACTAAAACATTTTAGGTCAAAATTATTGAAGCATTCCTTGTTCTTCCCGGTTGAAGAACAATTTCCCGAGGATTTTGATATTGAATTGGAGCAGGACACACAGAATGTGATTTATTTGCTCTGTAAGATTGAAGCAGCTAAGATTCAGTAAAAATGAAACGAGGGGTTGTATTCGAAAATGGCAGCTCAGAAAATGGGAAATTAATTTCCATTGGGGAAAAATTGGAAGATGTTTTAATTGAAATATCAAGACTGTTTGAAGTAAAATTTAAAAAATTGTTTACATCCAAAGGAGGAGAAATCTTCAATGTCGAACTTATTAGGTAATAAAATATTTAACTTCAATTTATACACAAATTCAATTCTATCAGCATAAATTGAATCATTTGAATCAACTCGTTTACAGAGACGACGAGATTTTGTACGCTTCAAAGGGAGAACCTTTTATTAGTCCATTCAAAATCCAAGAATTCAAAGATATCGAAGATACTTCAAACGAATGGGTCAAGTTGAACATCGGAGGTCAACTATTTTACACATCACGAACAACGCTTTTAAGCCGGGAGCCTGAATCAATGTTGGCCAAAATGTTCGATCCGAAATCTGGAATTCAGCCCGGGTGCATTGACAAAAATGGAGCATATTTGATTGATCGAGATGCAAAATATTTTGCACCGATTCTAAATTACCTGAGGTGCGGGGTGATGATCATTGATGGAGAAATAAGTCCAAGAGGCGGTAAGTTGACGTTTTGTGTTTTTAAATAAATCATATATAATTTCATTGAATTTAAAAAATATTAGATCATTGACATTGAGCATTAAACATTTATTTTCAGTGTTGGAAGAAGCCAACTTTTTTGGAATTCAATCATGCATTCCCGAACTTGAATCTCTAATTTTGTCCAAAGAGAAAGACAAGGCTGCTCTTACGAGAAGAGATGTTTTACATGCTTTAATTACGACTTCCAATAAATCCATGCTGAGATTCCAAGGAGTTAATTTAACTGGTGCTGATCTTTCTTATCTGGACTTGCGAAACATCAACTTTAAGTAAGCAAAAACTTACATTAAGTAAAACACAAATTCACTTGCAATATTGCAATTCTTAATGATTGTTTTATAAATGTTGTGAATATTTTGTATGAAGATATGCAAAATTGAGGGATGCTGATCTTTCATATTCCAATCTTTCTTTCTGCAATTTTGAAAGAGCAGATATGAATGGAATCATAATGAATCACGCCACTTTGAGCGGAGTGAGAATGGCATGTGCTTCAATGGAAGGAGCTTCATGCAAAAATTGCAATTTCCAGGTAATTTTAGTATAATAAACTTTAATTGCTCTGAGAATTCTTTATAGCTCTTTTATCATTTGTAAAGGATCCAGCTGGACAAACTTGTGCCAATATGGAAGGAGTTAACTTGCGAAACTCAATATTAGAAGATTCGGACTTAACAGGAGCAAATCTCAGGGTTGCGAATTTGAAAAATGCGAATTTGAAGGCAACCATTCTTCGAGGGGCTATATTAGCAGGTACTGAGAAAATTAAATAACATTCGAGCACAGCACATTGTTCATTTAACAATAAATGACTCTTAAATTAATTGTCAGGAGCTGATTTGGCAATGAGCGACCTCAGTGGCAGCGATCTTCATGAAGCGAATTTAAGAGGAGCGAATTTACTCGATGCTTCCCTTGAACTCATGATAAATCCTCTACATATGGCTCAAGCCATTCGCTAATAATTGTTTCAAATTTCATATAAAATATATTTAATACATTCTGAACAATCTAATTTTGCATTTTATGTATTTAGTTTAAGTACAACAACTAATCGCAAAAAATAAATTAGAATTACTAAATACGAAATAAAATACATTGTTTTGAACTTATTGCCAGTCAAAAAGGAAATTTATGAAATAACGTAAATAGGGCATTAAACCATTTTTTCACTTGTGGGTAAAAATTGCACCAAAAATTCCGATTTAATGTATCTTTACCAAAAGCTTAAAATGGTCATAAAAAGTTAACGTGGATTTGCCACTGCTTTTTTACTTCACCTCCAACAATAAATCTTCCCTAACTTCATCCATTTAGAACAAAAGAGGGATAATGTGCTTTTGTTGTAACAATGGAACTTGTGGCTTCATACTGAGACCTTTTGTTTCTTCCCTTTCAATTCATCCTGAACTTTTTGGTTCTAAGCATTTCCTAATTTTTTTTATAATAATTCAATCCTCATTTCTTTTGGGTTCTTTCTACTGTGAGGTGGTGAGATCTCAATTTCCTTAATGGTAACTCTCTTTATTTCCCATATACTCTTTTTATGTAACATTAATATAATGTTAATAATATAGTACCATAGTATGCGAATTTCGATGTTATGAATTTGGCGAATTTGTAACTCATTTGTATTACGCATTTAATTAAGACTCGATTCATTAATGAATTTCCGTACTTTTCAGAATTCAAACCTCAGCACCAAATTCTATTAAGCTTTAATGCATTATGTTGTCGTATTTGTTGGCAATAAAATTTGTTGGTCTTACAATTAATATTATTTGATTTACTTGTTCGCAATATTACTTGTATGGTTAGATTTCCACTTTGACGAATCTCGTTATATAAGAATTAAGATATTTAGCAATTTCACTATTGAAAGCTTTGATAGGAATTTTTTGGGAAAAGGATCAAATTGTAACCTGAGGACTGACTTAATTTGGCTACAGGATTAAAGAGAATGTAAGTAGTCAATTATGATTATGGGAGACGGTGGCTTGAACAGGAAAGGAGAGAAACGATGATTATTGTTGAAACGGGGCCACGACGGCCAAATCCCCTTTGTTCTCTCTCCTGAATTTCCTCCTACACATACACGTTTCGGGCCTTCGTTTTCCTTCAAACAAGAAAAAGAGATCTCTTAATCTCTTGTTTTCGGCTTGTATGTGTAGGAGTTTCTCAATGATTTCCCATACAACTCCTTGCATCACTCTCCTCTTTTAATGATCCTCAAGAGCAAGCGAATTATTCAGATCCTTTTTCTTCAACCACTCTTCCTTTCAAGAGATGATTTGAAATCAAACATGCGAAGTGAATTTGTGGACTTAATGATTTCAATTCAAATTCTTCCTTCACGCTTCTCCACCAACGAAGGCCATCACTTGTGAGCAAATTGGGACTTTTGGTCCGCTATTGAAACTTCTTTTAATAATACCCTTAAATGGGGAACCACGAAGGTGTTTAATTAACCAAAACGATTTTATTTTTCAATGTTGCACAAATCGGAGAGTGTGGAATGAATATTGGAAAATAAAATGCAAATCATTCGCTATTTATGTAACTTTTTAATTGAATTAATTAACCTTTCCTCTTTCCCTCTCAGGCCAATTTCTCTATATGGAATTTTTCATTCTTCATTAATTAAATTAAATTAAGAGTCATCCCATTCACCACTTTAAGAACTTTAAAATGTTGCATGAATTTTAAATCTCAAAATGAGAGTACAATACATAAACAGAATTAATTATTCAATCAACGCGATTTGTATAACTATTTGTACTTAATGTTCTTTCTCATGTTCATTCATTTCCTTATAAGGAGGCTTCTAATTGGTCACGATGTAACAATCCGAAAAGGGAATTTTACAAATATTACATTAATCCAAACGTACCTTACATTATCACTCTTACCTTCACTCACCTTTTTAATTATTGTATTTTAATTATCCACGTCTGTATAATTAATAATTATTGGCTTAAAGAGATGAGGGACTCAAGAAAATGTCAATTAACACGAAACACCTTTTACCTTTAATCTTCTTTATACGAGAATCGCATATGCTTCTTTTATAGAGATGTTCTTTGCCTTGTTGTAAGTAACTCGTCTTGAAACAATGGATCTTGCTACATTTTACCCTGACATTTGATTTCTGAATACAAATCCTTGTTAAGAGTCAGATCAGTTATTGAATATCTCACAGGTAAGTACATGGTATACTTAATATGCATAAATACAGATACTTACATAATACCATACATAATAATATATTTATATGGTGGTAGTAATGTCTGTAATATTATGTTCAATGTTATTAACATTTATTGTATAATAATTCCATCAAATATTTGTTCGTTTACTTGTGATTGAAGGCTTATTAATTTTTGAAGAGAGAATCAAAGGATAGCCTTCCCACATTCTGTTTACTTATTTCATTAGCCCATCAATGCTGACAGATATAAATCCATTGTACTTCACATTAACCATTTACTAACTATTAAAAATTACATGAAAGGATCCACCTTTGAAGAAATACTCAAGCTCATACATAAGTGGAATAAGGGCATTTGAAATTGAGATTTTGCCTTCGATTTCATCGCCGCTGTTAAGATGAACACATTGTAAAGATGGCAACTTTGGACAATTGGCAAATGGCAAATAGTTTCACTTCAAGAGTTTTCATATTTACATTTTAATAGTGAATGGATTGTTTTTCTATTATTAGCTCTATCCTATGATAATAAAATGTAAGATATAGTATTTACATATGATATACAGGTATGTAAGATCAGGAATTTAATAGTGAACAAATTCCATTATTGAGATATTGGTCATAAGAGATTTTGCACGTGGCTTCGGGGGGAAAGTTAGTTTGACACATGTGGAGATTCGTCTTCTCTCTGTGTCAAGAGGCCGAGAGAAGCAATAGGAATAATAATAAAAGAATGGGGATTATTAAGAGACAGTTTGTACTGATTTGGACTTGTCAAATCTGTTCATAAATGGGATAATAAATACTTCATCAGTCCATTTAAGCAACTAGTATTAAGAAGGGGAGTTTAGAAAGAAGTCGCAAGAATCGCAGGATGCATTCCTGGCTTTATAAATTGTACTTTGAGCAATGATGAATAAAGGCACGTCCTTTTCCGTTCTTACTCAATTTAAGTTTCTGCTCCAATGCCCTAATGTATCAATTGAGTTAAACCGATCAATGAGACAGAGCTTAATCACTTTTTTTTTATTACAATAGAGCCAGCTATAAAGTATTACAGATTTGTATTACAGATTAATAATATGTCATTTATACTTATTATTCCGTTGCGTTAATTCCAAAATCTCTTCTATAAGACATTATAAGAGTAGTTAATTTTAAAGTTAGCGTGTTCAGGAATTGAATTTAAGGAACGCAATTGTTTTTCCTTTCTAAAGAGTTGCAAGTAAACGTGAAGATTTCCCATAGTGTAAGCACAAGTCTAGATTTCCCATAGTGTACAGATTTGTATGTAAGTATGTGACAATGTGACAAATATGAAAGTCTTTTATGGTGGCTCAAAAATACAAATGTGGATTTATGCTTAAAAAATGTAAGTTGTACATGTTATTTTTCCTTCACGATTCCCCTTTCGGTTAGCGGAGAAGAAGAGTGAATGAAAGGAAACAGTGAATTCTTATGGAGAAGCATGCCCAGAGTTCCAGTTATAGCATTTGAATCATCAAAATATTCTTCGCCTCGTTCTTCGCCTCGTTCAGTCCTATTCAATTCGTCCTTTAGGATTATTTCCTTCGGTCCGCTTCCTCCGGTACTACGGTCACAAATGTGAAATTATTACCTCTAAATTAACATTTCTCATCCTTTGCGACTTTGTTTAACAAATATTCCCCAAATTCAAGCCCAAATGTGTAAAATTGTACATTTTTCTTATAAATTAAAGAAAACAGCGGGTCTCTGCGGTAGCATTCAAAATACCTCTACTCATATGACTTCTTGAACAATCTCAATTAGCTGTTTGTTCCGCTCCCATGCTATTTACTTCTTTCTTACTTATTCTACAGAGCATCTTTTTTCCCTTTATTGCCAAACACAATTCACATGCTTTTTTCATTATAAATATTATACGAGGGCGTATTTTCATTATTATTATTATTCGTATATTTACAGAACAGACTTGAACAGAGCTTATATTAAAACTTATATTCAGATTCAATTTTATTGTCATTTGTGAAAAAAAGATCAAGATTTTTTAAGTTAGCTTTATTAGTAAACTGTATTTTACATAATACCTAAATAAAACGATGAATAAAGCATTATTATTTGCTATACTTTTTTTATAAAATCTGTATAAGTCTACAAGTAAAGATAAAAATTCCAAATTATAGAGAAGGAAAAGAACAGTTGTTCTTCCAATTGAACTTCTTCCCTCCCTCCTTATAAGAAAATCGGTCAAACAAATAGTAACGTGTGACATTGGAGCCATTGAATGTGTGCAGCTGTGTGTAGATTTAAATCTCACTCAATTCATACAAATTTGTAACAATATATTTACTTACATAATAATCATAATCATACATGGAGAAAAATAAACATTGAATATCATTGCATGAAGCATGAATTTTTTCAAAGGCTCTCTCATACATACGATACATATATGTAAGAAGTAAGAAGTAATGTTATATAAGAAGAGATGAACGAAGTGAACAAAGGCAAGTGCACTATATTCATAATACAATTAGTTTCCATATTCGGGACATTTGTATAATAATCTGATTACTGAATGAGTCTTGAGCAAATAATGCGTGATTGAAGGAACAAGGTCTTTGTGTGGGTAGAAAGTTATTTGAATCTTCACCCGTTCCATATCGAGGAAGCCCGCGAGAAGTAATGCAAGTAATACATGTAATGATACTTCTCAGGTGTGGTATTTTCTATCACTCTCACTCAACCCAACAAATTCTAAGAGTCTCTTTGTATTATCTTAATAATGTTCAATGTTGCAATGAGCTTAAAATGAGAAACTTCAAATGTGCATATTTACTAAATTATAATCACAAGAATCACAACGATCGAAAATTGTTTATTTATTTAATGAACCCATGCGGCAAGTAGAAAATCAAGATTTGGATATGAAATTCAATATTAGCAAATAATGTAAGAGAATGAATAAGAAAGAACAATAATGTAAGATTTTAAGCCAATTTTAAAAAAAATAATAAATCGGATTCTGCAATTTTTATGTAAATCCATTTACAGGTACTGTACTAATAAGACAATGACTGTAAATCCGTAATTTGCTTTTGTCTTTTTGTTCATTTTACACAGTAATTTATATATGTGAATTTGTGAATACAAATTGAAGGCTAAAGCTTAAATCAACATTCCGAGGTTTTATGTTCAATGAATCAATGAGGATTTGGGAGATTTTGCCATGTTAATTTATAAAATGCATTAAATTGAGAGAAAGGTTGAATTATGTAATTCTTCATATGATACTTCTTATTTAGTGGTACGCTTGTTGCACTACTTATGTACAAATTTTCATATTGTGGTTTGATCAAAGGCCGAAAGTATTAATCATGACATGAACTTACACTCCTTTCGTTAAGAGAAATCATAATATTATAATAATTTAATCAGGTTCAATATTTCGTGTATTCGTTTGGAGTGTTCGTTTCTTTCTGATGGACACGGCAAGGTGAACTGAAAGAAAGAGAAATGAGGTGGAGTTCCACAGAAGAGTCTCAAATGTCACTCACATTTTTCATCTATGTCAATAATGATTTGAGAGGTTTGGGAACGTGAGTGAAGAGTAATAGGAATTATTGTATTAACTATCGTATTAATTTCTTCTCCCTTATTAGCTCTGACATTCATCTCCCCCAAGAGGTTAAGTAACACTTGAACAAATAAGGGAAGAAGGCTTTAACTAATTCCACTATCAGTCCGCTAAGCTTATAAATTTTAAATGGGCACGATTCTGGTCATTTACATATTCATAAAATCCTTTGATGTTAATACTTTTGTTAACAAATGCCAATAGGAGGATTTTCTTAAACGGTCGACCTAATGGCATAAGTGAAAATCTTTTATTTACACTTTTCCCTTTTGGTCAGTTTAAATACATTGAATAAATTGTATATTATGTATTCAAGATTGAAAAATAAAGTTAGAATCCGAATTATGTATATTACAATAACCATTTATGATTACTTAAAGATTTTCTTAAGTAATGAGTCGAAATGCATTTTTTTCATTTGCATAAATGGATTTATTACTTTATTATTGAAAAATTAACATATTGGCTAATGCAAAAGTTCATAATTAAAAATATATTTAAACATGCACTTTTTGCAAATTCGTGATCAAAGTTCATAAATTGGGATAATATTACCTCCTTCATTACTTCATTCTTGATCATGTTGCATCAAAAGCCATGATTTTCATGTAATGAATTCGTAATTTGAATTTTGTATTCAAACCATAAATGATAGATGGTTCCTTATTACTTAAATGCATTACATTTTTATACTTACATTTACATTTAGTTATTTCAAATAAATAAGGTGCATTTGCCGTTCGACAACGTTGATCTTTTATGCAATAAATCCACAATTGACACGGGAGATCTTTTCAACCCCTTTTTTGTCTCTTTACAAACCCAAGCGTTGAAACTTGAGGAAGTTCTTAAATTCATCTTCAAGCTCACAGTCCTTAAAGATTCTGTCATCTCATATTCTAATATAAGTCTCAAGTTCTAATTCTTTCATCATCATGATTCTATTAAGAATTCAGACCAGATTCATATCTCATTGTACAAAAACAGGATTACAATTTTTTCATCTCACTCAGCCATTAAAATGATGGATGAATGGGAAATTTTATTATGGGCATTAAAAGTATTAAATATATCTAAAGAAGGAATTTGAGTTGAGGGGTAGAGCGGAGGAATTAATACAATGAATAAGATCGTCTCTCTTCTTCATTGGCACAATGGACCTCTTTTGAAGTCTCAATGGGGGCTTCATTCATTCCTTTTTATAGCTTATTAGGAATAAACTCTGGCTCTCCAATGAGCGGGGTCGTGGGGCTCAGAACATAGCCAAAATAGAGAGATTTGATCAAAGGGATCGAAAGGTTCTCTCAATGCACAAATACTTAAGTATATTGTACATATTCTGTACCCTATATATTTAAATATGATAGTAAGACCATCTGTATATTTTATAACACATACATATCATATACCAAAGCAAAATTTTGGATAAAAAATCTGGATTGGGTTCACTTCATAGATCAAACCGTTTTGGTGTAAATGAAGGGAGAAGATGACATGGGAGTATCAACACGTGGAGATGTTTAAACACTATCTTAAAAATTCACGGGCCTTTTCTCTCGTCTAAATTCTCAATAAGGAAGAAAGGGAGGAATAAAAGTAAAGGTGTGGAGTTTTAAAACTTCGGTTTACTCAACGGGCTTCAAACACGACTGTGGTGGAGGATCAAATAGAGTGTAAATATGATATGACTCTATATAAACCAGCTCCAGCATAGCATTCAGTATAGCTTCATTACTTCATATAATGTAGCTTCATCACATCAGCACCCTTCTTTTTAATATCGGTTCAAGGGGGAAGATCCCAGGTAGAAGATCCTATTGTTAAATACATGTGGGCAAATGAGGCACGAGGTACCTTCTGCAGACCATCGCTGGCTCGCTCTTTTCTCTCATCATCAGTCTGGTTGTTGGCGTAGGAAGACTAAGAGAAGACTTAAACCTCTGATCACAAATCTCACCTTTGAACTTCCTATCAGTTCAACATCTTCTAAACATCTCTTAATATCGTTTTTAAAAGCTTCATAAGTGAAAGGTGTTTTAAAACTGTCAAGTGACATTCATACAGCTACGCAAGTACATTGTGTGCGGAGAGTGCCGAATGGATTAAAGTGAGTGACCAAGTGATTAATCTTCATCTCCCTTCAGAATAAAGAGTTAACACTTTAAAGCCCAACCTCGTCGTTTATTACTTTAACCATCAGTGGCTGCCATTACAATACGGGCCCATCTTGACATACCGACGTTCACACATTCGGTAAATTGATCATAGATTTATCAATTTATCATTCTTAAATTTTATATGCAAGTAATGTACTTATAAGTCAGTCCATATCTTGTATACTACAATTGTTTACAAGGATTAAAATTTTAAGTATCTACCATATATAATATTTATATATGTGAATCTCAGAACCTTGAAATCACAAGTATTTTTATTACATCTGTAATGTACTTATTAATCATTATCACGTCTCATCACTTCATTGATTGTTGACTTAATGGGTGGAGAATTTGAGGATCTTTGCTTAATGGAATTGAGGAATTGAAATAAGTGTGTGTTGAACTTCTATCTTACTACCTGTAATTCTTAAGAACATTCCTCTCTTGTTGAGGGATTCAATTATAGATGAATCAACTTTATTCAGGTGCGGAAGGGACTTTGACGCATCATCGCATATGAGAACTCATTTGTAACGGACTTTACTTATTTTCCATCATTTGGAATAATCAGCCGAAATCACGCTATACTGCGGAATTAAAATACCGGTAAGATTACATTGATTTTCTGATTTAATTTAGATGAGACCAAGTTGAATGTAAGCGTTTAAGTACAATAAATATAAGGGTATACATATATTAGTATTTACATTTAGTATTAGTTACTGATACTCAAGATCAGACCATATATAACCAAGTTATTATTAAGTATTTGTTAGAAGGGTCAAGTATTATTTCCTTTCTCTTATTCCTAATTTGCGCATGGAGCGATTAAAGTGTTAAATTACCTTTCAAACCCTTATTAACATAAAAACGCCCCTTCCATTTTAAGTTCAATACATGTCGCTGGTCTTTGAATCCTTTGTTCATCTAATGCTCAACTTAACCCAAAATATCTAGTTAAAGAAAGACTAGAAATAATTTAAAGTTTAAAAAGCTTAATGTAAAATTGAAGGATTAAGGGACAAAATACAAGACAAGAATATTGACATTACATTTTACATTGAGATTATCACAAAGAAGTTTAAACTCATGTTTTGTTCACACCTTATAAGAGCCCTCACTTCTAAGTGTATTTCTCAAGAATATAAAAATATGGTATACTTCTTACATACAGATTACTACATTTAGCTATATATAGGAAAGGCTTTTAAAGTTTCATCCATTAAAATTTTAAAGAGTCTTTCGCCAGTGTGAGAAGAATCCTTAAATATTCATTCGTCCATTCACAAGTACAAAATAAGGATTTCATCCTTCGGCAAAGATCTGTATAAAAGTGAGGCGCTAATAGCTCTCCTCATCTGTGTGGGCGAAAAGGGCATTTTCCAAAGTTCAACCTGAAAGTGTAAATCTCTTTTGTATCCCTCGCACACTCTTGAAAGTGACAATGGCTGGATGAGTCACTCGAGAAGGCAGTTCCCATTTGTCGATTGGAACAAAGAGCTTTCTTTGTCTGTTCCCCGTTTCACCTGGGTTTACCTTTACCCCAAATAAATCATAGGATGAGGAAGGCAGCTGGAGACTCAATCTCACAAATTCAAGTACCACACACGCCTTAAATCCTTGAGTCTCTCAATAATACAAAAATTCAAATCCATACATATAAAATATAATACATATGTATTTATGTATGTATGCTTATTGCACAATAGTACATATTCTACATACAGGTATATGATACATCTATTTGAATTTTTCAATATAGGAATGAATAAGCTACAAATATGTAGGATATGTGTAAATGTTACAAGGGAGATGTCCTGAAGCTTATGCCTATTTATTCAGAAAGCTTGTGCTCACAATAAGTGCCAGATTGTAAATCCTTAACCTAGGGAGGCTCCTAGTAATTAAGGTAGGAGATGTTCATCTGCTGCTTTATGATCCCTTCATTCTTTATGAGCCCCATGAGTCACCTGGTTGACTAAAGACTACGTTTTTGACTTCACCATTATTATTTATATTTAAATACCTTCTGCTTCTCTTGCACAATGGAAGAGCAGAAGGATGATAAAATATTGACTGAAAAATGTAAATAGGTTTTAGAGTGGACAAAGTACCTTACAAATCAAATCACATTGTATGAAAACTACTGAATATTTATATAATGATTATCAAATCCAGGTAAGTGTGGATTCATCAAAAGATGTGTTATAGCTGTATAATAATAATAATGAGTGAATAATGACCCGATGTGGAAGTTGAGGAAAATTATTCTTTCATCGGTTCAACGTTTTAAACTCTTTGGCCAAAAAGCGGATTCCTCACATCATTTTTTACCTACTAAATCTTGGCACACCTTTAACCCATTCATGTAAAAATTGAGGCTTTTATGGTCTTAAAGGAATCTACCCATATACATTTACCTAGGTATATTACATACCAACATTGTGCCAATATATTACATACATGCGTAGTTATTTGGATTTTTCTAACCCTTTGTAGAGGTGAAGGAAAACTTGAGAGATCTTTAAAGACTTGATTTACGAGATGGCTCATTGAAGAGGAAGATCAAGGTGATTATAAGTGATATTAGGATCTTATCGTCGCCTCATTCCGGCAAAATGAAATATTGATAAATCGATATACTTCTTCCAAATCCTCCCTTAAATCCACAAAGACGAGAGTCATGGGACTCACACGAGACATAAATCCAAGTTCACCCCTCCCCAAGTGATCTGCGGTTAAGATTACAGAGTAAATTATTTTCCATTTTTTTCATCCCCGAGCCACCCAAGAGGAATTGAACATCATTTTCATCAGGAGTAATTTGAATTTACATCATTGGATGGGTTTCTCTAATTGCTCATCTCCTCTTATCCCTCATTCCATCTCTAAAGAGTCATTCACGTTGAGAATGTATTATTATTATTATCAGACCCAGCCGCACCCTCATGGAGGTCTTTTGAGGCGGAGAAGTTTTAATTGTGTGGGAAGGGTAAGGTTACAGAAAACTGACCTGCATTTTCTCATTTGACATATTATGTTAAAGTTAGTGTACAATTTATTGCATTAGCACAAGGGACGGACGACACACAAGGAAATTTATCGATTGATGTGTAACTATAAGTTAAGTATTTCTTATTCCTTATGAGCTCAATGAGCCGGTAAAGGGCTGTGGAAAGGATGCCAAATGCATTTCATTACCTGACACACACCTCCTTGAGAAAAGAGAAAATTTATAAAGGTGGGAGATGGGAGAATAGGAAAGAACTTTTGACCCCTCGATGATGAGAAGTGGGAAGTTGGAATGGGCCCATTATTCAAATAAAGTAAAGGGACGATTGGAACGAGACGAAGGTGGAAATAACTCATCTTTTTAATTGCCCACTGTTCTGAAGTATGGGAACAGACTATGCGTGTGTTATTTTAATATGTCTATGAATGGGGAATTTCTTAAAAGGGAAAGTGAAGCTTTGAGAGGATGAGATATGAATTAGATATGAAGAACGTATGATACCACACAAAGAAAGGGATCGAAGGAAAAAATAAAAACTGTCTTGTTATGAGAGAATATTGAGATATTAATTACTTACACTTTTCCACGTCTCTTCATGATAATTTGGCTAATAGTTATTATAATATGAGTACTTTGGAAAGGTAAAAGGACTCATTATTAAATCCTCAATAAGATTTATCAAAAAGAACTCTCTATATAACACATACAAATACATACATAAATATATTTTCTCTTGTGATATATGTACCATAACTTGTGGTATTATACATTAATTTTATAATAGATTGGTTTATTATAATAACTTCAATTTTCCCTCTCGAAGAGCGTCAAGAGATATGTCAATTATTTTGGAAGAGCGTCATGAGATTCGTAATAGATTATTGAGCCAAGATACAGATTGTAAAGTATATTATAACATAATGGGCCCTAAACTTATTTATCATTCTTTGTCTGTAGGAGAAGTAATTAGTCATTAGTATGGTAAGTAATGAAGTAATGAAGGAAAGAAAGGGGTTGATTAGCCACAAAGTGAAGACTTTCAGAAAGATATGAAACATATCTCTTTTAATGTGCGTGAATTAAGACAAGGAAAGAGAGGGGCATTCATTAACGTCTTCTAATCACCCATTGAAGTTTGAAGTCACAGGGCACACACAACATGATCATATGAGCCGCTTGAATACAAATTGATCATAACTACGCATCATAAGCTCCCATGAAATTTTCTAAACTGATCCTATAGGCGATTCCATAGTTGGGAATCGATTATGAATTCAAAAAATGGTGAGAAGGGGAAAGGGAACTTGCCACTTGCCTCATCATTGTCAACAACATCGTGAAGGGATAAAAGTTGGGCCAAGGAGTGGCTGCGGCCAGACCTCGTCAAAAACAAATTTTATATGCAAAAATTCTCATTTTTCCCTGGATCTGTTCACTTTTAAACAACTTCACTTTTTTGACTTCACTTTTTGCATTGCGTACATTATGTATTCATTCACTTCAATTTGTATTCAAAATGATTAGGGATGGATTTAAGTGAATTCCTTAATGTTTTTTTTCAAAACTCGATTGATTGCGAGCCGGATGGAACAACCGCAAATTTGCATTGGCGAGGAATCAGAAATCGTGAGGTGTCGTCTTTTAAACCTTTAAAGGCAAGATTGAAAAACTGAAATCAAATGTTTGCAAAATGAGGAAGAAATGATATTTCATTAAAGAGTGAAATCCCCATTGAATTGACTTTGATGAAGAGTTGGTCATTTTTTGTGTTTAAGCTTGGGTTTAAAGTAAAGTTGTAAAGTCCTTGCAATAAATTCTTTTTGAAGGAAACTTAAATTGAAATACGTTATGCAAATAACTACCCATGTGTATAACATTAGGACATTTGACAAATTTCCTTATCGCTTCCAAACAACGCCCAATTCGTATTCTTTCATGTCAATAGGAAGAAGTGCGAGAATGGATGATCAGTTTCATCCTAATAAAGATTTAGGTACAAGACCATGTCTGAATATGAGTTTGTTAATCATGTCTTGGGCAAATACATAATATTAGCTTGAAGATCCATAAGGTTTCCGAATTCATTTCAATTCATTCATAATGCTTATAGTGCAATTTCTATTTTTTTCTTAAGGAGCGGCTCAGTTCCCACTCAGAAGATTAAAATCAGAAATAGCAGGTGGATATGAGCTGAGCTCACATTAACTCTTAAAGCCCCACCTTTACCAATTCGCAATTTATCCCCGTCCAGTCCATACAAACTTTTTCTTTCTTTGCAGATATGGGAATGAAGGCAGTTATGCCTGGACAGGGGAATATCCATCTTAAATACTTTTAAACATACTTGGTTCATATTCTTCATATAAATCATATGCCATACAGTCATACAGATACAGCCATACATAAAGAATAGCTATGTATACCTATTATGTACTATGCAATGTATTTATTATGTATACAGTATGGATTATGTAAGTATTATGTATAGTGTGTGTATTTAAAATGAAGAATTTAAAGATAGAGTCAAAAGCTTCATTTTTTATCTCTCATACATTTCATCTTCATTTCATGGAGCTCTGTGGGATCCGTTCATGATCCTTTGTTTTAATCTCAATGATGAATATGAGAATGAATGGCGAGGTGTGGAATGGTGTGAGTCAACAAATGAAGCTTTTAAGCTTCATCACGAAATTTCTGGAGAAATTTATATTCTATGGAAGGATCATGTAATCATTTTAAGATGCATTACAGTGAATTACATTCCTAATTTAATTTATAAATCTTGCTTTTGAGCCATTTGGACATTTTGCACACCTTTGGCTAAAACTCGGCTGTATAGAAAATGCATTTTCGCAGGATCTTTTGTTTTTCTTTTTGGATCAATTATGATAATATTTGAGACGCTGGGCTTGGCTTCCACCAGACGTAATTTAAGTAATGACTTAATTATCTCAGTTGTCCCACCGTCCTGAAAGAAGGAGGCGGACGGAAATAAAGGCGCAGCTCCTGTCACTACACACCAAAACTCGCCTACACTCCATTCATCCTCATTAGTATTTTACTAATTTCCATTCCATACATTCCATCTCATTTACATCAATTTTTTCCTATCCTGAGGAAGGAAATATGAGAAACTTCATTATAAAGAAATCATATCACATTCACTCTTTTTTCATCGTTACAATTCCTCTAAATGCATGCGATTCAAATAATGAAGTGAATAAAGTTAGTTGAATGATCATTATTCTAAATGTAAGTATGAGTTTGTGCATATTGGTTCCAATAATTATGGACATGGTGCATAAATATTTATGTATGTACAAGTCGTTCTTCAAAGTCCAAAGGAAGTCCATATTTAGAGCTGATATGAATAATTTTTGGCGATGGGAATTCATTGTTTAATTCTATTGAGGTACACGATGGACACGGAGCATGCAAAATAGAGACGATTAGTCTTTTGACTCTTTTTATTCTTAAAGAATTACAAGGAAGGAACAGTTGAGACTTTGAGATTGAAAATTAAAAAGCTTCCGTAAAGCATAATTAATAACTCACAATAAGATCTTGAATTTAAACACCAACATATAATAATCGTTGCGAGAATCTATCGAGTATTTAATATAATAAATAAGTACGAATAATACGAATATACTTAATATAACATGTTACAGTACTAGATGTATCTGTAGATTGTTTGTTTGGTAAAATTTTATATTACATGTATGTATGTACAAATAATATTACGTGTATGCTTTTTGTATGTTTGATGGGAGGATAATTATTTGTAACATTGACTTTTTTGACTCTGAACAATGGTTCTGAACCAAAATAATAATCTTAATGAGTTGTAAAGAGCCGCGAGGTGTTACCATTAAATATGGTCTTTCTTTTCTATATTTGGAATTTTAATGGTTTTTAGTATTTCGATCATTTTTTATGCTTTAGTGTGACCTTATTGTCTTTAGCAGATCTTTGGTGTTCGTGTGTGTACAAATTTCATTCGTCATTAAATTATAGAGATCGAAAAAATCCAAATCGAGTCATTAAACCATTTTAAGATTAGCGAACCGCAATACAAATAATAGAGTTAGAGATAAGTAAATATTAGATGCCTTTATTATTTAATTCAAGTTGTTACAATTGCCATTTTAAAACATTATATTAAATAATGTTGTTCAAAACTTGAACATGGTTTGGTTAAATTGCTATCTTAAGATTTGTTAAACATGATTAATGTTCTACCGTCGGCAATAATGTTATTTCCTTCTTTACAATGTCATACATTTAATTAAAAAATGTCATCATCTTTCCCATGTTTAATTCATGAAATATTTTCACTGAACGATTCATTGCATGAATTGTATAAAATTTGAACCAAAGGCCATACACATACAATTACAATACATACTGATATACATATGATAGATATACTGATAAATAGATACATGTATGAACAATCTGTATGTTACTTTTGAATTTCGTTTTCACTTTATATATTTGGTGCGGAAAAGTTTTGATTTATGGTTGAATCGAAGGAATAATGATAGAATGAATTGACATAAAACACCACTTAAGGCCAACCTTATAAGCGACAGTGTACAATTTAAAAAGTGGATTATAAATCTCCTTATAAGTACTAAATAATCCAAAGTAGTTATTCCAACCTTCTCTTAATAACGATCTTTGGCTACTTCAAACCCTTAACTTTAATAACTTTAACAAATAGTAAATAATGTGTTTAGTTAATTGCGTATTTTGGAGTAGCAATTTTATTACTCGAATCGCCATCTTATTTTCTTATTAATCAAGGTTGATACAATAATTTTTTTTATTGAATATTCTTATCTTGTCCAATGGCCCTTATCTCTTCATTCACCAGAATCAATTTTTCATTGATCTGAACGCATAATGATGGTGGAGCATTGATTGCAGAGAATAATAACTACAATATCTCATTTAATCCCTTAAGGAATCAATTATTACTGATCATTATCTTACTATAAAATAAGATTAAGTAGAGCGCTATTATTTATTTCAATCTTTATTACACGAAATGCAATTTATCGTCATTATAATTTTCATGCATTATAGCGTAATTCGTAAGGTTTGGATTGATCAAGTATGGAAATATTTCTTATCGATCGATCTGGAACAAATTAACATGTTGGGATTTCAAAGCTGAATGATTTCGGCATTCTTTATATTCTAATCGCTTTATAGATTTAGAATATTTGTATAACTACTGACATTACATGTAAATACATAAATGTGGATTATTGTATTAGCATTCCAGAAGCGAAGATGTGTTTAGATGAAAGTGAAATGAAAAAACATTTATTCCATTAAGAATTCGGAATTTAAATTGGAGCATTTGAATTGTTATTGTTTTTATTTTATAAATTGTTCATTTATACCCCCAAGCTCCTTTAAGATCTCATTATTTTTCCTACTCGACCTTGCGATTGAAGTTTGAAAAAGAAGGTGTGAAGGAGGCTATATGAATTCCCGTCTGATTTCCTCTCAAATTCCATACATTGAATGAAACGCTTATTTTTAAGATATAGGGTATACATATTATATGTATTTTATGTATTTTATGTATTTTATATATGGAATGAAGATATATTATGCTTTGGATAAGATAGCCTCCTTTCAAAGCAATTAAAAGCAAATTAGTTCATCCGGAAGACGATAATAGCATGAAAACAAAGTTGTAAGTGTATAATTATAATAAAACTTGATATACATTTAATACATGCATCGTTAATTATAATTATACGTTTATTTGTGACTTGATGCGAACGTACAATATTGTAGACTTTGTATTATTTCATTAGATGTTTCACAAGTATAACCTTTTGAATCATTCACGAAAGAATAGAATTCATCAAACATATTAGTATTTATATATTGAACTTAATTTTTTTGTTTTTTGGCAAGGCCAAGTTTATGACCTAATTGAGAGAACTAATAAAGATATCACAATTTTGTCAGGTGAGTATCGAATTTCATAGATTTTAATCAAGTAAAGTAAGAAGATACAAAAATGCGAATTCATGCCTATAAAAAGTCATTAGCGCCACTAAACACTGTTGGATTGAACGTATTGCATGTGCATTCTTCAGTTATCTATTGAGTCTTGAATATCTAGAATTATGAAGTTAAAAGAATTATTTTCAAAGGTCAAAATCAATGTTGAGTTATTGAAGCACAAGTGATCTACAAAAATAACAGCAGTTTCACGTTGTTAGACTTTTCACGTTTTTATACAAAATTTACCTAAAATAACATTAACATCCAAATGAGTACTTGCATTCAGGTATAACTTATATTTTAAATTAACAGTTCCCGAGAAATTTAAAAAATGATATAAAGCCAGAACTTCTGATTTTGGTAATTTATGATGATGAGAAAAAATTGATATTTAAATTCGAGTAATAAACATCCTTTTTGTTGAAAAATTACTCATTGTGAACGACATACTTTTCTATTAAACATTAAAAGCAGTAATTTGTGTTGCATAATAATACAATAAAAGCATTAACTAATACACCTTTAATTGTGATGCTCTTACAAGTTAACACAATTTGAGCAAGATTTAAGTCAACTACTTGATTGTGTTTTTAATCTTTATGTTTGTATATGAAAGTCTTACATGTTCAATTGTTTACATAAAAATAACGAGTTTTTGTGTATTTAAGTCTGTTTTTCACTAATTGCTCAATAATGTAACATTTCAAGTACATTAAACTTTGCAATTAATTAAATATCACAATTAACCAACCAAAGATAACATTAAATTACTGACTGTGAATTATTTTCTTTATTTTTAATACAAGTGTAAACTTTAATTGGTACACGTTTAGTTAAGGTCGTTTGGGTTCAAGTTTTAATAAATGAATTTGTGGTGATGTAATAATTTAATGGGATGTTTTAACAACTTGAGAGTAGCAACTTATTTAGAAGATTAGAAAAAATGTCATTTGGTTTGTCTTGAACAAGTTGAGTTTCCAATAAGGCAGCGACAGATTGGAGATGAAGAGAATTGAAAACCTTCGTAATCCGCCTATTTCAAACCGCGGCTCAGTGGGGTTATTAAGAAAGGCCTAAGAAGGAATGAAGATTCGAATTTTGTATTCAAAAGGATTTAAATCAATCCCTTTTTGTTTTATCTCCATCCGTCTTCTTGTCTTGGCTTTTAAAGGGATGAAGAAGAAAACTGTTTTTATTTGGCGTGTTTCCCTTTGGGTCACTCAAATGAATCTCCAATTGAGACTCGATATTGCAATATAACATACAATATAGCGTGTTTCAACTTGAACTCATCGGAGTTATATTTTTTAGCATGAGTATAAAATCCTTTATATAGATATATTCCTCTTTGTATAAAAAATACCCAGATATATTCCTTCTTATATTCTTATGCCATTGACCTTTGAACTATAAATGTGAGTGATAAATTTTAAACATTTAATTAAATAATTAAAAATCTTTTTTAAAATCTTTTTAATTAATTGAATGAATGAATTTAAATGAATATAAAATCTTTAATTCAATTCAATTCTCATTAAATTCTTGTAAAAGTTGTTTTTAATGTAAAACGGAAATTAATTGTTAAAGTTCGGTCGTTGGGTAATTTGGTTTACAAAGGCGAACACAGTAAATGGGATCTCTTTAATGATAAAATTGAAAAACGGCACGATTTTATTTTGAAAAATGTTGGGGTAGAATAAATTAGAGTTAATTCATCATGATAAGATTCGGCTTCCTTTATTGGGCTGCGTCTGCCTTGAAACGGCAGCTTAATACAAAATGGAAAATGTCAAAACTGGTAAAAAGGTAAAAGTTATTTATGGCAATTCCATCCAGGTGGATGAAAATTCACTGTCACTGTGAAGCAATCATTTCTGGTTTTTTTCACCTGCGACCATTTTATTTGCATTAGACGACAGTTTGAAAAGAAGATTCACTCGTCACTTTTATTCTCCGATCATTCATGTAATGTATTCCAGCAATTTCTTTACATTTATTCTCAATACCCGTTTCGTCATTTAGGTAGACATATCTGCCTTTAAGAATTAAGAATAGAAGCTACATGAAAGTGCGAAATGAAATTGCAATTAGGAAAATGAAAATATCATTAGATCATTACTGAAACACCCTTTTTTATATTTTAGCACATGCGTGAAGTCTGCACACAATTTTGAAACTAACAAAATATAAATATTTATCCAATAGATCTTAAACGAAACCGAGGATCCTCATGTTCATGTAAATATCGAACAGGAAACACTTTTGCTCCTTGAGGGCAATGTTCATTAATTATATTTATCCTCCATTTATCTTCATGACTCAGCTGCATTGTAATTTATAATAAATCTAATTGTGCAAATAGAATTGCTACACAAATGTTTTTGTTCCTACTTCATATTCGATGATTCGTCTGTTTTTACACAAATATTATAATAGCTAAATCACCCAATTATTTTCAATTTAAGTGTCAAAATTTAGAGACACGTATTCATAAATTCATAGTATTTTTTCGTCCATAAATACAGGTATGTATAATAAATATAACTAAATATCAGTACATGTACATTTGTACATATACAGTAGAGTACATAATTAAAGTAAGTAGTAGTATAAAATAGTTAAATAAGATGTACTTGTACAGGTAGTTAATGATTTAGCGACCTTCGCCATTCTCTCAAATCTCAAGACAGGGTTTTGGCATTGTGACATCCCGAATAGGAACTGACTTGGCAGTTTTCATCTTCCATTTCCCTATTCGACGAAGGGGACGTTGAAGACAACGTTAATAACGGGAGGAAATTGAAATATGAGAAATCTCCCATCTTTTAACTTGCAGATTACATTGAAATGTACCATAAGCATTTCTGCTAAGTCAACTGTTTTTCATCATTATTTGCGACTTTGCGAACCTCGTCATTTTCATTTCCACATTCTTTTTTACATTCGAACTCCATACATAAGAAAGGAAGAGTTGGTGGATCACCGAACGCGTCTCCAATTACACACTCACTTTACCTGGAATTCCTCAATGTTGGAAACTTCTTTTTTGAATATCCCATCTCATTTCACATTCACACGCATTCGCAATTTCACACAAAGATTGAAAGAACGAAAGCCGTCAAGCCGTCAATAGATAAAATAGACTTTAAAATCGTTTTTCTGTCAAGAGAATTCTACTGGAAGGAAGCATCGATAATCCTTTTCATAGTCAATTAAGCAAATGCTTCAAAGACTTCGAACCAACACGTAATCCTTCTGTTTTTAAACCTTCTTTCAATTCTTAGAACTCAATAATGTTAATGTTAATCTCTAATGGCAGTAAATACATACAGTATTTGTAATTGTACTTGCAGACTGGAAGGAATTAGTATTCAAAAAGTCATTCTCGATATATCCTTCACACAAGAAATACTAAATTATCAATTGATTCAACGCTCTGCATCATTGTCTTCAATTAAAAATGAATGTTTGACCATTAACCAGTAGCCTGAACATAATAATTAAGTATTCTTGTGCAATCGAATTACTCGAAGTATAATGAATTGGGACGAAAGATTTATAAATTAATTAAGCCCTTCAGAAAGGATGAGTGGAGGCATAAGTCAAAATACTCATAATCATTTCGTCCAAGACCTGAGAGAGCTCCAAGACGGAAAGGACAAAGATCTCATTTGTATTTTCTCCCCACTTCACGTTTACCTTGAAAAACTTTTCACGCGCCTCCAATAACTTTGAAACTGTTTTCATCTTTAGGAATTTTTACTATTCCTATACTTATCTAAATTATCTATCCTGTATTATATTGTACTACGTCTCTTCACTAGAAGAATGTTTTTCTGCATAAACATCATTTGTGACTTTGTAAAAAATCAACAAAATACAAATCAAATAGCTATGAAACTATGAACCCATGCAAATGTATTTATTTAGACTTCAAACACAGCTTCTTTTACGATTTTATCTCGTATTTTACGTACATTTTACATTATGCATAAAAGAACCATAATTCTCAAATTAACTACTTGGAAGAATGAAACTCGAATGAAAATAACAATAAATTCACTAATTAAAAACCTTAATTTAAATTCATTTAAAACCTCTCTAATGCCATTTACAATACAATTGTCTGTACGTTTTACACACTTCAATATAATCAAACTTGGATTGAGCCATTTGAGTGAATTAACGAATTTGTTGAGAAAATGGCAAATGAGTCAAATGACTCAATTCGCAAATTAAGAAATGTAAACCAAGTGGAATTTTAAAAGTTCAATAAGTCGTTAGAAACGGTTCTCTTTCCCATTTTTTCTCTAAAAATGTCCCTTGTTTTACAACATAGGGAATTGGATCATTGAGGTGTATGATGATCGGAGCTTTATAAGGAGACTTGGACTGTAAATGGGATAATAATACGAGGGGGCTAAAGAGATTTTGACTAATACAGTCATCGAGTGATTGAGAACAAGTTTGGTGTAATAATAAAGGAATTAACATTTTCAGATGGATCAGGGGAATTTCACCAAGCTTGTATTCGCTATTGATGTTTTCATTAAACTTTTCATCCCCTACGCTTTTGAATATCAAAAAGTAATGAAAGAAAAAGATGAAGTTATATTATGCAATAAAACCCAATAAACAGTTACGAATTATTAATTGCATTTTGAGTTATTTGTTATAGGTTGTAAAGTTCATGCAACTCAGATTCAGATTCATAAGGCTCAGATTTTATATTAACTTTTTTATTGAATGATTGTATTAAAACAGTGAGCTCATCTTATATGATCTGAAGAGATTAATCCTTATATTAAGTATACTAACTATTGTAATATTAGTATACAAGGTGGCCCAGCGTTAACTGAGTATTTTTGATCATCCCTAACTTTTTTTATTTTTTAACACAATTTTCTCAGATTATCATTATTTGCTCAATGCATCAGACAAATAAAATAATAATCTCAATATGTGATTGCAGCCCCATTTACTTCAATACAGCGTTTCAAACAACCTTTGGAAGCTTCTCAAGCTATTTTACATAAAGCATAAAGAAGCGGACATTTCACTGAACGCTTGGACAATTCCAACTATGAGCTCCACAAGGGTTAATGGAATTTTGTAGACATTGTTGTTCTTTACATAACCCCAAAAGAAAAAATCGAGTGGTTGGGGATGGGATTGTCCAAGCGTTCAGTGAAATACCCGTTGCTAAATGAACTTGGGAGGCTGTCGAAGATCCTTTTCAACGCTGCGCTGAAGCTAATGGTGCTCAAACCACAAATTAAGATTAATTTTCTAGTTGTATGATGCATTGAGCATATAATGATATTCTTTGAGAAAATTCAGGTAAAAAATAAAAAAGTTAGGGATGATCAAAAATATTCAGTTAACGTTGGGCCACCCGATACATTTATAATGTATGTTATTGTCACTATTACTCCATAGGCATTTATAAACTTGCAAAAATTTTCATTCATTTTCAATTTGCCACTGAAACTGAATATGAATTATGACTTTAAGTTATTCATGAAATTATAAACGTTTAATACAAGGAGAGGATATATGTATGGATGAATAATTTAAGTTTACGATCAACTATCAATGAATAAAATTCATAAGGTTGGCAATCTGTAAAAACTTAATGTATTCAGAATTCTTTGAATTAGAAGCATCGTGATTTGAGCGGGTGCATGATTTACGAGGGCGCGTTTACAAACCGTATAACACTTTCGATGACTTGCAATAATTGTTCCGTAGAGGGAAGATCAAAGGTATTTAAAATGCGATTTCGCAAAGGGGGATGAACTCTGAGTGTCTGAGTCCCAGAGATTGGCATATAAGAAGACTCATTGTTCCTTATAAAACTCAATGACTGTTACATCTCGATCAATGGTGTGGCAAAGGAGGAAGTTGACGTTCGATCAAAACAATTTTCAATTCATTTTCAATTCACAATTCAAAGAATGGATTATATCCAGTCGTGCTAAACTTCATTCTTTTCATTTAATTTTTTGCAAAAAAGATAATGAAGATTGTACATCTACATTGAGCATGAATAATATATATTTAAGCTGTATGTAACATATGTCAGCAAATATACCTGTGGTTTGGGTTTGGTTTGATCAATGAAATTTTAATTTTTATAAAAATTGTTCAATTTTTTCATTTTGGTCGCAAACATCATTGGTTGCATATTGGTTGGCCAATAATTTAAATTACATAAATATAATTTGTAAATCGAGAGGGAATTCTCTCCGTGTGCATTTTATGACCATGAATTCCTCCAAGGATTGTAATAATGGGAAATACATTGTGGAATCGCCATTATGATCGTCTACCAAACATTAATTCTCCATAATCATATTACGCTCCTAACCGAGGAAAATTCCACGGAGGCATTCGAACCTTCCTTATTATTCTATATGAGATATGATATTGAGTGTGGATGGACGACGGCATTCTTTCCACTTCGGGTCGAAGTTCATTCGAAGATCCCATAAACTTTTACTGCTTTTGAAATTGACTTGAGGTGGGGATAATGTCTTTCAAGGGTTTCGTCCATACGCAGTTTTGCACTCACGGGAGAATTCGTAAAATTTCTTGTTTTTGGATAAATTGCAAATATGGTCAAGCGACTCAAGTGCGGAGGGGTTCATAGGAAAGAAACATAAATCACCCAAGCATTATGTAAAACTTTGTATTAAATCCATTACCACCTGTAAGTCTTTGGCATATCTGTACATAATAATATATCATATGATATGTACCATATGATAGGTGTATGGATCGTATATGGTATAATAAGTGCTTTTATCTGTTATAATATGAATTTGTGAATTAGGATGGATTTTCCTTAGGAAGGATTAAAAGTATTCAAATATAGGGTGAGTGAAGAAGCAACAGGTGAAGCTTCTTCCTTAAAAAACAAATGTGGTAGGAAAGGATTGAAGCCCTGGAGCAAATTTCCAATCTCGAAATTCCCGTTCCTTCCAATTTTATTGGTCCAAAGGTTTTTTCCATACTTGCTCCGACTCTCATTGTTTTGTAGCGAAGGGACGAATAAAAATACCGGTTAGTTTCTTGGGTTGAGAATACATTGGGTCCTTAAGCTCCAGCGACGCCTTAACAAGAAAACGAGACATGAGACGTGATTGGATACCTTATGTTCATTTCTTTCAGTCTTCTCACGTTATTTTCCACTACTAAATAACTACATTATTTCTTTAATTTATATTGTTGTTTAAAATTTATTACTTTTCTTTCATAGAAAAATACATGAGAAAATAATAAATATCTAATTAAATTATTAACTTTTATTAGACCGAGATTAATGGATCTAAAGAGGATATGAATTTCCTATCATAAAACATTATACATTTTTATTCACTTGCAATCGTCCATCAATTCACTTTCCAAATTGTGCGTGCATATTAATTTATGTATGTACTGTTTGTATGTACGGTTTGTATGTAATGTATTACTGTATTTGTTAGCTTAATATTTGCTATGCCCGTTAAGGCTAAGTTAATATTTTAAGCATGTTAGTTGTTTATTAAGACATGAGACTATTTTATTAGAAGAACACACAGGAATCTTCATGTTATAGACATTCACATAGAAAGAATTAAGATTTGATTCGCCTCATCATTTCCTTTTTTCAATCCGCTATTACAACTAATGGATTTTCTCATGTTAGATATATTCAATTGTATGGTAAAAATGTTTGGAGCCGGTTCTCCGAACCAAAGCTCTTACTTAATAACCTCCAAGCTCTCAAAGACGTCGAGACTCCGCTGGTCAATGAGTGGACGAGGAAATGCAAGGGATATATAGAACTATTAATTTAAAATTCAAATTGAATGAACATCTACGTAACATACGTATTATACGCAGAAGATCAGAGCCATACTTTGCATCAAGTTTTAACTCGACATTGTGTAGGATGGAAATTCAAGTTGAACTTCCCTTAATTGAAGGAGTTTCCTTCAACGCTTCTCCTATAGGAAATGTAGAGATTAATTAAAAACTCCGTTTGAGATTATTGAAGAAGCCATTGGCTTAATTTCTCGTCTCCACCTTCTACAACCCTCGGCTGTGTTCGTGATATGTAGAAAAATGGGATACATATCTCTTATACATATAAAATATGTAATATATGTAGATATTACGTAAATGTAAAAAAATCACTTTCCAACATTCGCTCATTCTGCACACTTGAGTTTAAAGAAGAGAATTTCAGATTTTGAACCATCATCTTTTCCGCTCCTGATAATAATCAGCATGATTAATAGGCTCAGACCGATTACCCTTGTCGGCAACGAGAGCTTCTTCATCATTCTAAATTATGCTGAATGATTTATCGGTAGATGCACTCTGTGATTATCATACAAGACATTTTTACACTTAAAAGGTAAATGCCTGTCGATACAATTTATAAAACTTCTTAATTCCTCTCATTGAATTTTAAATCCTTAACATTGATCATTTTATTTAAAATAAACTTATTTATGAAAATTTCCAATATAAGATTTAAACTTGCCTATTTGACCTAAAACTTTTTTCTCAACTTAAAATATTTCTCTTTTAAATAATTCATAACATGAGTTAAGTGAAATTATAAAATAATTAAAAATTAACATGGAAAATCCAAACCTGATTTTAAACATGACGCTAACTATTAGCTACAGATACATACAGTAGTATTATAGATAGAATAATAATAGTGTAAGTGAAGAGTCTGAAGAGCATTCCGGTTAGTATAAGGACTTATCAGATATACATAAACAATCGAGTCTGAAAATACAACTACATACAAGATTTATTATACCATAAGTAGTATTGGTAGTTTCATGGGATTAGAGGCTTAAAAAGATTCGTCTCATTGCTAATAATGAAGAAGAAAGAAAAAGGATATCTAATACCAAACAATACCATACATACCTGTACATATCTGTATGTGCACCTGTATTTTTACTCAAACGACTCTTGTATTGACTATAGGAGGAAATTAACTGTGCTCTGTAGTTCAAATTCCAACCTTGTTACCTTCAAACCCTTTTAGACCCTCGAACCCTCCATGTTTTTAAAAGACATTGGTATATTGAAGAAAACAGAAGCGGTAAAGAGACAGAGAGCGGTTAAGAAAAACATTAGACATAATTACCCTTTTTCAGGTAAAGACGAGTTCAAGTTTCTCTTGGTTCAATTGTATGAGATTGTTTGGAGTGTTCGGTGAAGGCAGATTCCCACATTCCAAGATAGTGATTAAAATGAGCAAATGAGGTGGTGGGACTTTGCGTGCTACTTCATTGAGCCGATTCAGAGAGGAACTCCGAAGGGTTAAAGATGGCATAAAGATGAAAGAGGAAAGATTTATTCACCCCTTCACAGTCTACGAGTTTATTACACCTCATATAAAATGTTTTTCACTGGATTTCCACCATTCCTCCTTATCCTTAATTGCTATTGAAGGGAGATTAAATGACTTCTTTAAAAAACATTAAAGTTCTCATTCATTCTCATCAGAATCTTTTCCTTCTCCTATGGGCTTCAGTCTCTCCTGGGCGCAGATGAAGAAATCAAACGTTGGATCGGAACATTGTATTTTATTATATCTGTTAATCTTGTTCGACACTTTTTTCATCTCTGAGTCATTCTGCATTTAATAGCTTTGATTTTTTACAGTTTGTATGTTTTTGTATGAAACTGGTAAAAATGGGAAAGAATTTGTTATAACTTGTAAACTTGTAATATTTGATCGTTTTATTGATTATTTATTCTTATGATAATCCAGTAGCAAATTGTTTGGGATAATCCGAGTAAAAATGTGAAGAATGGGAAAAAGCCATTTTTATGATTTTTTGCACAATTTTTAAAAATATTTTACAAAAGTTTAATCGTTGATTTCTGTGAGAAATTTCATTTTTTTCAATGGAACAAAAGACATAAGCCGACAAGAATGTTTGATAGCTAATGAGTTCACATGATGGATTTCACCGCGGGTTTGAAACACGCATTCATTGTTTTATAATAAAAACAATGATATCGACAGTCGACAATTGTCATTTTCTAAAGTGGTTTAAGTAACACTTTGACTACTGCGGTAATACAACTCCAATTAAGCTTATTTTTCGGATCCCATGCGTCTACATTAAGTATAGTCTTCTGGGTCTCTCTTCCCTAGTTAAATGTCTAGCTTGGATTTTAACGTCAAATTATGTGGGATATTCTTCGATTAAGATCAGGCGGCTCCATTAAGTTTCAATTATTGGGCTCAAGGTCTTCCTGACCATAAATTAGAAAATTGGCAGATTAATACCTAAAGGAAAATGATTGTAAGGAATGTTAACCCACTTCTCTGCTCTGTGGCTTTGGGTTCAATGTAGCGGAAATTCATTTTAAACCTTTTCTGACTCCAATCTCGTACGTGTGATATAAGCTCTCATGTATTTAGAACAGATTCAACGGAAACCTTTTTGTTTTGCGTAATGCCCGTGTCTTTTACATATAGGTACCATACAAACAATGTAACTTACCTATATTACCTATCTGTATAATATTTATAAATAGTTCCTCTAATGGAAATTCATACTTAATTTCATACTTATGTATTCATTATATCAAATGGATCCTCGAGGCAAAAAAATGATCAAAGAATTTGTATTCTATTTATGTATCATCCTGTATGTCGAACATGAGTTTTATATTAAAAAAGACTTTATTGTGTAGTACAAGTACTTGTATGTATTTAAGTACTTACTGTATGTATGTATGAATGCTATAAGGATTTGGAATTTTCCTATCATTGTTGTGAAGCCATTAGAGTACTCGTAAGTACTTTGCACTCAGGTAAAGAAATTTGCCACTCAAGCACAATAGGGAACAAATGTGTGCGTAAACCTTTGCGTAATTTCCCTTCAGATAGAATAAATTAAGCCATATGTTCTTTATCTTTTAACTTCCCTGCTCCCTTTGCCTACAATTGAGATATGAGAGTTTAACAACTCTTTTGTTATTGGGACAGAGACATTACATGGCAAATACACATGTACTTACATGCACTCTACTTTAATACAAACTTACATGTATGGTATATATAAAAGATATCTTAATGCCTCCAAGTCCTCATTTACCTTCAAAACCTTCCTTTCTCGCATTGTTAATTTCTAGGTTCGCAAGTTTGTCTTCGATCTACTCCATATTACACACATGTCTTTTATATGTAAGCTGGCAATGTTTCGCCCATTTTTAGTCCCAGGTTGATTATTTTGTACACAATGTAGGATCTAATGATTTTTATATTTGAAATGAATCCATGCCGTGAGAATCTCACGATGAAGGTTTGTGTATACTTGATTCAGTACATTGGGAGTTAATAGGAGAGACATTAAGGGTTTCACAATTACATATTCCAGACTCTATTGTAAACAGTTATGAAGATAATTGTTTCAGTTCCTCCGTTTTTGTACTCAAGTTGAAAGATCCCTCATGAATTTCTGTGGAGAAAAAAATAAACGTTTCTTCTACGAGAATTATACGACATCCCAATGCGAGAGATGAGGAGTAATGAGAGAAGAAAAATCCGTTCATTTTGACTCGTGAGGTTGTGGAGATCTTTCGAGTCAAAATATGCAAGAATGATTGACACTACAACGGTTCAAATCCTGCCTTGGCTCCTTCATTATTAAAAAAATATTGTTCACGAGCTTATCACACTTCTGCATAATTTTGATGTAGAAAAATTGCAAAGTTTTTTAAAAAATTCGCAAATTATTCACAATAGATTTATGCAAAGCTTAATATGCCTTTGCTCATTTTTCCTATTAACAATTGTAATAACATTGTGAGTATTGTTATATACAACTTGATGAGGTTACAGTACATAGGAGAATATTATACACATACATAATCATTAGCGAATGAAGATGAGAAATTCAACATGCGAATTTTAAATGAGCAATAATACGTTGAACGAACATTGCCCAAGGTAAGTGATTGAAATGGGAAAACTGTATTATGACAAGTTTGCGAATTTGCGTTTCCGCTCTTTTGTTCCATTTGGCAAATTCGAGAAAAATGGCTGGAAGTTTTTTAGAATGAAAGATTGGCCAATTTTTTTCAAAATGTTAGTTGTATTTTGTGTAAAGTGTTGAAAGCGCATTTTTCATTTTCATTTCAGTTATCCTTGAGGATTGTCGATTTCTTCATGTTGATTGCCCGAAAATAATAAAATAATAATCAATCTTTGATTTAATGATAAGATTTAATGAGGTGATTAGATGGGGCATTTTAGTCATGCCTTATCCCCCCTTGCAAATAAATTATAATTAAGTGTGAAATGAAAATCGAATTATTTCACATTAAATTGAATGAAATCGGCTTTAAATCCAAATCCAAATCCCCCAAAGTCACAAAATCTAGTTTTACTTTAATACACTTTTATGTCAATAAAATAAAAAAAGATCATTCTACTTTTACCCAAAAAATCATCATTAAGAATTACAAAATTACAAAATTACAGAATTATAGAGTTAAATAGAATTTGTAGAATTAGACAGAATTAAAATTTACTAAGAATTTTGAATTCACTTTAATACTCGGACTAAAGGTTCATTCATGTGGAAGTTATTAATGAAGTTAGTGTCCTTAAATTTAAAAATAAATTATTTAGAAATTGAGGTTTGTTTTGATTTGTGACCAGTGACCAGATATTTATGATTATTGTTTTCCTATTTCTTAAACCATAAAGAAAGGGTTGAAACGTGTTGGGACATTTGTCGTGAATAATAATAAAATAATAATAATAGCCCATCACCTTCTACTTGTAAAACCATATTCTCCACTTGAAGCCTTTTGAATGTTATTCTGAGGTTTAAAAAAGTCCTTTTTAATGATTCCCCTTGCGCTTCACTCCTTTCTCTTTCATTCCGCATTCAACTTGGTTAAAGAATTAAAAGAATTATTAAACCCACCACTCGGAGATTTGCCACGGAAGCGCCGGCACAAGATCGCATTTCGCATTGCATGAGTCAGAGAGAGAAATTTTTTGATTAGTGTTCATTTGAAGGGTCTAATAAAATTATCTCATTCATTCCCTGAATCACCGTCGTTTAAGAATGAAAATTAATGAGGTGAGTGCAGCGAGAGAATTACCATTCATCTTTTACCTGCCAAATGTGTATGACTTTTATCCCAAACAAGACGAGAATAGAAACAATAGAGAGCCATTTTCTCATACATTCTGAATACGCCATCGTCGTTAAATCATTCCCAAACACAATAGATTAAACGAGAGAGAAACAACCTGTGTCACTCCGTTACGCTTGCATCACTCATTTCATTAATTTAATTACACTCAATTACGGCAACAGAATCGTAAAATCGTATAAAAATACTTATACTTAATATTGTAGTATATAATGTTGTGAACATAATTGTCTTGACCTATTTGTTGCCTCAACTGGGCAAATGCATTGTTGTTTGGTGCAAACTTCAACTTGCTCCCTCATTCACTATATAAGTATTCTTCACCAGAGTTCAATGCATTGTTAAAAATTCATAAATACAGTCCTAGGGATGGATAAAAGTAAATTGCAATGTTCATACATGGATGTGTGCATTATTAAAATAAAGGCCAAGAATTGTCGTAAATGTTGAAAAGGAGAGCCCTCAACCTTTAAGGTCACAAAGGGTGAAAAATGGGGAGGAGGTGGAGGGGAAATTTTATAATGAAACCATCATATTAATACTTACTTATACATTTATTGTTAGTTAGCAGTAGTTCGTATGGTTCAAATTACTATTCCAATCTTCTTCATCTCAATCTCACATTCACCTTAATCTTAACCAGAGAACAATGGCTGATATTCTCAAATGTCAATCTTGGTCAAACACTTTCCCTCTGCTGATTCTTTTCATTTGTTGGATCTTCCAAAGTGCCTTGAATTAATCCATTTCCAATTTCCATCAACTCCCTTCAAATCCCACAATAACATAATAAAAAAAGATTAAGTGTAATTTGGCCATTGGAAAACCAATTTTAACATTGACATCTTTCTTTCTCTCTTGTGGTATTCTCATCCTCACTATCATACCTCTACCTGTACATTGATAAATAATAGTAAATTAATATCATTAGGGTTATATCACTAACAATATAACAATTGATTCCTCATCAGAACAACTTGTCAATACTTACATGATCGGGAATTGGAAATGACATTAATTGAATATCTTCTCATATTTGTTTGTCCTTGTAATAAAAACACTTTTGTTATTTAATAAATTTGTAAATCTATCCTCTCTATCTCATCTCATCTCATCGGTAGATTCTAGATTCGTAGATTGAAGACGCAAGTTCTTGACGATTCGATTAAACATGAATGGTATATTCGTATATGTAATTTCATAGTGACGAATCGTCACTGACGATAGTGACGAATTCATGGTTAATAGTGAGTGTATTGTGAGTGTACGAAGGGGGTTTGTAAAGTGGAATCCTCCTATATTATACAGGTATAGCCAACATTCATTTCTCCCCTTTGCCTACCTGAGACTGCGAGTTGAATCTTCATACCTTTGTTTCACCCTTTCATTCCCCTACAAGTTGTGAGAGAGTGAACATCGCCCAACCAACTCCACTTTTTCCATTCAATTCCACTTTTTACCTTTTGATTAGGAATTTATTAGAAAAAAGATTATTAGACAACTTTGAGTCAATTAATCAATGTTTCTCAATTGTGAAAACCTGTGAAGACATTGCAGCCTTCTGTTATTAACAAACAACGTTTTTCCAACAGTGAATACAAATGACCCCTTGTTGGATAGTTTAAATAATGTGAGCTTAATAGTGTGAAGTGAGACTTAAAAGGAATTCATATAAAATCTTATATTCGTTCTGTGTCTGGGTGTCTTGTGTTTGTAAAGTCAAGTCTTTGGATTCACGTAGGTTTATCAACTTTATTACCCTGCTCAGACGAAGGTGGAAGGTTAGTTATTACAATTATACTTATTTTGCCTTTTGAGGGAAGTAAGAACTCTAAATGTGAATTTAGTCCAGAGATAGATTTAAAGTTATTATTCAATCTTCATTCGCGAGCCAAACATTTTCATGAAATGCATAAATAGTTTCCTTAATGGGACAATAACTATAATTTTTATATTCCATACGTTTCCATATGAAATAATATTACACCATATATCTGAACTTATGTATTTTATGCGACCATCAATATCAAAAATTTTATAATAATTACAAAATTACAATACAAAGAGTTCATTTGAATTTAAAATTATTTGTTTATGAACTTGGGCACACTTTGCAATTGTATTGTTCTTCACTTATACAATAAGTTGAAAACTCTGTACAATACAAGTATACCCATATAATGTATACTTTAGGTATTAATAAGTATTTGTTTATAAGTAAGCAGTTAGATATAAACTTGCAGTTTTTTTATCTCTTTACAAAAGTTATAGGAATTGACAGTTTTGTCAAATTTATTCCTAAGAATGTTCATTCTGCATTGTGAAATGCTGTTAACAATAGTTTGAATTGAATTGATTAATGGGGGCAAATCTCTTCAACAATAATGTCCTGCCCTTATGAATTATGATCATGGTGTATTTTAAAGCAGAGGGCAAGTTAACAATGGCCTCATAAATACTACTTTACCTCATAGGGCTTAAATATTACAAAGTTTAACATTTGTATTAAATATAACTTACCTATTTATAAGAGAACCATTCACAGATAATACTGACACTATACTGTACAGGTAGATTATAGAATGTATGGTACATGACATATAGTATATCTACTCATTATTGTCATTATATTGTTATTTATTAATATAAGTTTTAACAGTTTAGATGAACGTCTCTTAAAATGAAATCTTTATAATAATCTTTCAGGAAGCTGTCGAGACGTCGCGAGATCTCATGTGGCGTGGCATGAGACGGAATTGAAACCCCAGATGAAGATGTCACGTTCGATTCCTCACACTGTCGACGTTTAATCTTCAATAGTAAGTAACGATTGGATTTAGCATAAATATTTAATATATTACAAAGGCGTATATAAAGTCCAATAAAGACACGTGAACTTTGAATGTGTTTTTAAATAATACAATGGATATTGAGGAGGAATACGTGGGTGAAATTGTTGAACCAACCCGCTGTGAACTTATGAGTTTGATTTGGAGCTCAAAAGAGTTTAGAGCTGTTGAGAGATTCGGAGATTCATTTGAAACTTTGAAGGAAAACGTGTGTGGAGAAAATGTTGGAAAAGCCGGAGAAGTGTGGAACCATTAAAATGAGCAACAGGTGTTCTTTGGTGACACACCTTGGCTTGAACACAATGCAAAAATTCAAATTTATGAACTGTGACAAATCAAGGAAGCTCATCCACATAAAAATCTGCATTTGAAAAACGGGTTCCAAAGTTCAAGAGCAAACCAAGACTCAACGCCTCGTTGAATCCTAATTTCACCATTTTCCACAAAAAATTTCTCAGGACATTTTAACCTTCTTTGAGTTCATTTACAATAAACTATAACTCATCTTTGGGTTCATTGAGGGAATATGAATTTAATGGGGAAGATTCCACTTGATGAAACTCCACGAAAGTGAATGGAATCTCGAATGAGTCAAAAGTTAACATCTAAAGGGAGATTTTATATTTTACATGTTCAAGAATTAGAAAATTGAGAGTGAGTTAAGGCAGTGAGAGTCTTTAAAAATATGCCAAGAGTTTCAACTTAAATTTCTATTTATTGCGTCTCTCTTCCAATCTTCTGTTAAATCGAGAATATTCTGGGAATTTGTACAAGAGAAAGTTGATAGAATTATATTATATTTTACTAAGTCATGTATTGCAATTTTTATTTGGCTTTAATTTAATTGAATTTATATTGAATTTATTTAATTTATTTGAATTTTAAGAATATTTTGGCTTTATCTAATTTATTTGAATTTTATGAATATTTTGGCTTTATTTAATTTATTTGGATTTTTTTTAAATAAAGATGTCATCGGGATCAGTGTCAGTTGGGAGCGTGAAAATGCTCAAAGGTCCATCTGGAGCATCAAATATTTCCGATTCGGGAAGCACGAAGAGTTCAAAATTTCGGTTCTTGTCCTGGTCCTCAGATACCCATACAGTGAGGGAGTTTGTTGAAAATTTCCCTCTTCCTCGAGTGGTCCGCATTACAAATTGTGAAGAAGTGAGTTTGATCAATTCACTTGGTTTGCCTCCGGATGTTGACATCACTCAGCCTTTGCTTCTATACAAAAAATACCGGCCGGTTAAAGTCCAAGGAAAATGTTTAAAAGCACAGAAGTCTGGGAAATGGAAAGAAATCGGACCAAATCTCATCATTCCCGATTCATTCCAAGGTAAGCCGTTAATTCCAATTTCCCTTTGTCTTTATAATTAGATAGATAGATAGGTAATTAGTTTACTTGACTTGGCTATATAATTAAGGTTAGTCTTCTTAATGTTAAGTTATTTAATAGCCCGTTTTCCCGTTTTGTTTCTTCATTCAGAAATTTTATTCAAAATGTAAGAGGAAAATTAAAATTTGCATAAGGAGTCGATTAACGAGTCGCTCAATTTATAAGATAAGGAAGTGATTGGCTTATTGAGAGGTGCAAGGGAAGAGATTGGAAAATGCATTGGTGTTGTATGCAAAAACGTAAAGAGTTCCGAGAGTGGAGGATAGTTCATTGAGAGTTCAAGTTGAATCACCTGGAGCCATTAATTAGGTCCAGAGAGTTTTAAGGAAATGAAGAGTCGACTCCGTTTTGCACCTCATTAAGAAAGGAAGAGTGGTCTCTGTGCCCATTGAGAATGACGCCGTGAAGATAAATATCCCTCAAAGTTAGCCATATGATCACGGAACGGATTACAAGTTTACGTCTCTTATGTAAACTCGAGTTTTTAACCCTCTCACGTTTTCCAAACATTTCGGCAAAAGTAATATACACATTCTATAGATAGTTATACTAAAGGTTTATCTCGATGTTGGAAAAATATCAGCTTTCTGCAAGTTGGATGAATTATGATTTCCTATCCTGTGTAAAGAGACGCCTCTTGTTCTTATATACAAATATAAGTGTATATACAAATGTGATTCAGTATTAATGGCTATTAAAGTTTATACACGTGCTAAAAGTCCATGTTGATATTTTGCATTCACGTGGTTGGGCGAATAGTTTTATTCATGTTTAAATAGTTATACATGAAACATTAGGAGTGTGTGAGATTGTTGCATGAGGGCATTTACTTCATAGGTTTACTAAGTTCAGTATTCTTCGAAATTAAGAGTCAAATCTTAATTGGGAAAACGGAAAAAAATGAAATATATTTCGAGTTCCTCCATTCCCGTAAGGTGATGTATGAGACCCGGATGAAATATGTAGTTATATGGATACAACGATACAAGAATCGTGCAAAGAGATTTTTCTTCAAGATTAGCAATAGCAAAGGTTGGATCTTTCCCTATCGGCTCCTATTGTCCAATACACCACGCAGGGTTTTCAACTTAAACTCACCTGAGTGACTTACGACTCCTAACTTACAAAATCATATATGAGAAACTTAAGCTTACACGATCTAGACGATGTGTGTTTATGACTATGGTGCACAATGCGTAGGATACGCACGTAACTTGAGTGCAATACTCTTTGAATCTTTTCTATTGTGTTTTTGTGTTATATGCCCTTCTTCGCACTTTTTTTCAACTTGTCTTCGGAAGAGTTTAAACTTAAGAAATGGTCAGGTTAGAAAGAAATGAAAGAGAATTGAAACTCGAGGCGAGAGATTACTTATGAGTATTATTTTCCATATTGAATCTGATTAAACGTAAATGTGGCGAGCCCTCGAGTGAGTGGGAATGAAGTGAGTTATTTAGTTATTAGTTATTACACATTACCATATTATCTATATACATAAAATATAGTATGTATCTGTATAAGTAAAATATGTGCTAGATTGGTTGTATTAGGATATATGCTTTTATCTCCTCACGTGGATCTTCTGCCCACTCGGAAATGTTCAAGTCTTTAATAATCGATTTGTAAGGTTTTAATTTATACGTTTATTCCTTCGTCTTCCTTGACTCTCTTTAATTAAAAAGGAAATAGTTTTCCTTTTTAATGACTCTGTGGAGTTTTAATAGTTCTAAAATATTTTATTGGCACAATCAAAGGGCTGAGAATGGAACATTGTAAAAAGAAATGATTGACGGAGAAAGAACCAAAGAACCAAGGGAGTGCCATTTTAATCAGTTAAACACGTAACGTGGTAATTATACATTCTTCGTATTACATTCTTTGTAATACTATACTTGATACATTCTTAATGGACCTTGAGAGATCCAATCTTAAAGTGGAATAATATTCAATTGATATTATTAAATCTTTATGAGCTATCATCTTCTTACGACATCTTCTCCACTGCGAGGAAATTCAATAGCCAAATTTTTGATAAAGGGCGAATTATATTATAAATGTAAAACTTAATGTAAAACTGAATGCAAAACTGAATGCAAAACTGAATGTAAAACTGATTAAGTCCGCTTACTTCAGCGCGGCTTGTTACAAAGAATTTCCATTCATTTCGCAAAAAATTATAAAATCCATTATTGTGATTCTTTTCCTTCTGTCATAATTTTTGCAGCAATTTTATTAGCACTCGAATTGTTAATTCTACCTTTAAAATTACAATACTAGCTGCGCTCACTAAAGTGTGCTCACTTTTAAAAATTAAACTTGAATTGTTTACGAATGTGCAATAATCTTTACTTAAATCGAATGTGAAGGATTCGGACAATTTTTAATTTCAATTTATGTCAAAATCTTATACCAATATACAAGTAGTGTAAAATTCGACTTGGTTCACATATTAAAATAGCCCGTATGTAATATCTAAAATGACCACATATTAGGATAATAACGAATTGGCTTTGGTTGAAAGTGGAAGTGTGCTTTTATCAATTTTCGTAATATCCTCAAGTTGTCCGCTTCTTGACCAGTTGGTTAATGTGTTGAATCGAACGTGTAATGTTCTTTCGATCTATTTAATAGATAACCCACCCAGAGCCATTATGCATAAAGACAAGCTGTGGAAAATGGTTGGAGTTCTCCACACCTAATTACTCCAATCCTCCGCGAATGAGGGATTGAATGAAGGCGATTGTGAGATAATTTGAGCTAATGATAGGATGAGGCTCACTTGAGGAATTTAAGAAGACAAACGAGAGGAAGCATGTATAAATCTATGAAGCGAAATGAAAGGAGGAAATGGGTCTTCAAGTCTTCAAGGGATTCGATCCACCTTCTTAATAATAACGTACTGTTACATCCTATTCCAATTCTATCCAATTCATTTCATTCAAGTGTATTAGAGCGAATGTGAGTGAAACTCGCACTTTTATATTGGTAAGATACATATACAATATTTTAACTTAAAGAACACCATACACCTATATGTATGTTCATATAACATACAGGTGTATATGTTGTAGGTGTGTATGTTGTCCCCATTGCGAATCTCTCGTTTGACAGGGGGAGAAAAGGAAACGAAGTTTGATGATGGGGAATTAGCACTATGATGAATATTAACATTCACACACTGCAATTGAGACAAACTATGAATGGCATTTAACATTTTAGAATTTTAAGGGAGGAAAGAGAGGTAGCGATGGGGAGAAATTACAACTTTACAACTTGCATGTTTCAAATTGTGAATTAATATGGGTCAGGGCGGAGGAAAGGTGTGAGAGTTTCGAGAGGGCTTCTCGAAAAAGGAGGAACACACATAATTAATGAGACCCCTCACCACATTGCGCAAATGGAAACGAGAAAAGTGAATCCAGCCAGGAGAATAAATCTAAAGATTTAGTGAACAAAAATTGTTGAAGTAAATTATAAGGAGCCGCAAAAGAGCCATAAAAAACAATGTGTAACTATCTCATCTTTTCAACATTTACCCAAAATGTAGTTTAAAGTAAATGTATACATTTGGAACATTTTAGGTATACGTATAGCTTTCATGTATTTTTAGTATGTTATAGCTAGCAATGTTCCGGCATTTGGGTAAATGGAAGATTGTTGTAAATTAAAATTTATTTTTATTGTCCAACTCCCCTTTAGTTCTTTCTTCACTAAAGTTAATTGGGCAGGAGCTAGTGAGGAAATTGTATTACTAGATCATTAAGCTGTTTACACCATCAATATTCAATTTTTACACGAAAAATATGAATATTAAAATGATTTTGATGAGAAACTTGCTCAATTAAAATAAGATAACCTCAATTATCCTCTTGTGGTTTGATGGCATGTTGTATAAATATGTACAATATGTATCTTTAATACTTGTTCTATAAACTACTTTACCTAACTACGGGCATTACTATGTTATATGATAATGAATGGAACATTGGCGTTTTAATAATAATCAAACTTGGAAATCTCAGAACATGAATGAACATTCATTTGTACCATAATAATAAATCCACGAAGGAGACATTCGTAATTGCAAATTTTGAACGTTGAACATGACGGAATAACAAAGGTGCTTTGTATGTAATTTGGGTCTGCGGCGGGTAAACGCGTTTTGCAGTTTTGTAAATATGAGATTTTAATGCTCATCTTGGGGTATATCACTCCATTCAGGTTTTCTCGAGGTCCGAATTGGGGAGAGAAGTCCGGTTGAGATGAAGGAAAAATAAGGGAAATTACTCTCCCAAATGATCTATCTCTTCATGTAGAGTTTGATAATGGTAATTCATTCCTTGGACAGAGTGACCCAACCGCTTTTGTAGTTATTTTATTAGCCATCTCCATGTTCTCGCCCTTTGGATTTCAGAAGAGTTTTATTATTAAATATTAACTCCCAAGGCTTCAATGTCTCCCTAAGACTCGCCAACTAGCATTGCAGATTTCCCTCATTAAATCCTTCAACGACTCCTGGCCATATTAAATGAGTAGAACTACATATCTACAGATACCTGTATAGTATGTACTTACTATACAAGTGTTCCTCATTCATACATACTTAACTATCTTTCATACATACAAATACTTACTATGTATATGTAGAGACAGTCAAACATTCGTATTTAGTATTTCACATAAGAATGACTTTTATTCTCCAATTGGCTCGTATATTATAATAAGACCTCATTTCTCTCTGAACCTTTCTGTACCAAACTTTATGTTTTTTGCTTTCCTTTCTCGTCTTGTCGTCTTCAAGTTGGATTTGTACTAAATTCATTTAACTCTGCAAATTAAAACTTTTTTTCTAACGAGTCTGATTCATATTTCTCAAAAGGAGAATACCAATGGTTTCACGTTGAACAAAAGGCACCCATCGCTAATTTTTTTTATTTGAATCATTTATTCGCCAAGATTTTCCCTTTAATTGTTCCTCGAATTTCACTATTCATTGTGTTAATTACAAAGTTTCATTTTTAACCCGTCGGATGACCACAGTAAAAAATTAATATTCAAGAAGCAATTACCTACGCGTTTTATAATTGTATTACCAATTGCGAAATAGTAAAGGTAAAAAATCCAATTATTGTTTAAATTCACACAGCTTGGAAGATGCATCATTTTACAATTCCACATTGAAAGCATAAACACGCAATCTGAAGATGATAACCTTACGGAATAAATAAATAAATAATGATATAATACTTATTATAATATTCAAGAAATTCAAGATGCAATCGGATGAAAAAATTCTTTTATGTAAATACATATAATTTGCATGTTGATCTATGTAGAGTAAACGCTGAAGTTAAACGTTGCTTGAATCTTGATTTGAGATTTATAGGCCACATATTGTTTTTTTAATCCAAGATGACTATGAGTTCCGGAGATTAATAGATTGGAGAATTAGGAGATTAGTTTCGAATCTGAATCGATGCTTTGGGCGTAAGGTGTTTATAATACTAAAATCCTTTAAATCTCTCGTTTTAAAAAGAATTAAAACCTTACACCTGCCGGTTGGCACATTGACATAAAATCCAGGTGGTTTATGGCCGACAAGGGGGAGATTCATTCTCTTTGTTTTTAGAAGGTTCATTGGATCCATGCAGAACTGAGCTTTAAAAGCAGTTGGTTTCAATCGACCTGCACGCATTTTCTTTTATAACTCATTCCATGACTTTGTGGTTTTTTCTTTTTCTCTCACAGGGAGTTGTAGCATAAAATGGTTTACAATTCTCGTGAATCTCTAGGCAAATTTTGTGGGAAGACGATGCGTATAATGCCATTTGTGAATACGTGAAAGGAATGCGAGGAAAATGGTTAAAATATTTTTTTCAGCCAAAGTGTAGTAGGAAAATTATAATCCTTTGGGATTTCCTCATGGTCTTGAATCTACAGACAAATTCCTTCGTTTACGATCTCTTTATTTCTAAAAGTCATTATTAGTTCACAAAACTCGAACCAGAAACAACAAACTCATTTTTACAACTTTTTCACCTTAAAAACTTCTTGCAAAGCATGGGATTTAAAAGCTGAAGCTGGAGACAAACAAACCTAATGTTCTTTTCACGACTTCATGAAAGGTTCACGAGAAGCTTTGAATTTTGGATTGGACTCTCCTTGCTTTCAGAATACATTTGGGAGATGGATAGGAATAATGGAGCGAGACTTTGGGAAAATGATGTTCAGGTTCAATTCTCGTCACTAAAATCTCATTTGAGACTCAATTGGGGCGGAGGACCCAAACGGGCTTTATTGGGAATAAACAAACAGGCACCGTTGGCGCAATTAACTCCTCGATGAGGAAAGAGGGAATTGAAGGAGAATCCTCACTAGACCTTAACTAACTCCCATTCATTTGCATCGCTTCTCGGTGATTATCATGTAAGGGGAGATAGAGATTGGGATAATAGAGATTCGAGAGTAATCAGGAGATCCTTCTCAATTTAATCCCTTTCATCTTCTCAGGAGTTTTAAAAAAGGAAGTAAAGCAATTAAATGAGGATAATGAGCAGAGTTTGGGTCATGGTCAGCAACCCAAATTTATCTCTGTGGAATCTTCAATATACAATTTATAAACATGCAATATCTTCTTTACTAACATTAAATGGAAGATTTGGAATTATTATAATTGGAGTATTGAATGCAGCTAATTGAATATGGGGTGAACCATATACGGTACATTTCCTAAAAGGTCCAAAATGGAAAATTTTTCAATATTTTTATTTTTTCTACTAAATATTTTAAAGTTGAAAATATAAATTATTTTTTTTAAAATTATTGATTTAAATCTATATAATTAAGAACAGTTAGGCCAGAGGTTTCTTGCTATTTAATTCCAATAGTTTGCTAATCAAGTTTATACAATTTTATTTGCTATCCACATGATCAATTATTTGATATTTGTTGTCATCATTGATAGAGCTGAGATGATTTTTAAGTTGTAATTAACAAGTTTGGAGTAGAACAAAGGGCTTTTAAATTAACCTCATCTTATCCATCTCTCTCTCTCATATTGCGTGACACTGACATTTTCTCACCTCTGTGCCCTCCTTCCCATTCATGGAAGAATTTGATTGGGAATTGATGGATTGGTCCTGCCGAGAGTGATTTTACCTTTAATAGCCAGCTCACTACTTTTCCTTCTATGGGAAAATAAAGGCCGGAGAATAATTATTCTATTATCTTTGAGCTCAAAACCTATAAAAATTCAGGAGCTCATCTTCATCTCTCACAGAGCCCAAATCTCTCCTTAAAGCCTCTTTATTTTCTTGATTAATAGGGAATTCCAACAAACTCACGCCGAATGGTTTAACCTTAACACGAACTCCATGTCTCATCCAATTTAACTACTTTTATACCAAGGAGCCAAACGTCATTTCAGACACTCCTTCAAAACATTCAAAATCTTGTTCAAAAGAGGTTGCAATGAATTACGATTGTTTTTATCAATGACTCAATGAGAAAGTGAGTGAAGGGTTTGAATATTTGTGGTAAATTAAAACCCATTGAAAAAATAACACAAAACGTAGAGTTTACTAAAGGAGAAATGTGTGCAAATATTAAATGAAATCTTTATCAGACATCAACTTATGAATTCAGACGAGTGATTCAGAAAGGAGAAGTTTATGATGTGCGCGGTTATCTCTCAATTTATTCCTTTTAGCGAATACTTCTTTCCTATAAGATTTTTATATAAATTTATCAAATCTTAGTTTTCTTTTAAATTTCTAAACGTCAATTTCCTCTTTTTAAAATGTCCAATCTTCCCCATTCATGTCTGCTCCAATTTCAAGCGTTAAATGAGTTAAATATCTGTATGACTCAATCTTTCAATAGATTATCATAATCAACACATCTTCATGCTCATCACTCGTCATTCAAAAGATTTGTCGTAATATTCCCATCATTTTGATAAACCCTTATTTAGAGTCGCCTGTCGACTAAAACGATTTCTTCCATTTAACTCCCATTCTATCAAATTCTATTCTCAGTATTAAGAGGAAGAAATTAGGAATTTTCTTCAAGTCATGTTTACAAAAATCGAGATGGAAAGTTTTCCAATTTGCTCTGAATTCAAATGATCAGGAAACGGTCGACATTCAACATTTTTCTTTCATTCGTCTATCTGTGTTAATCCTTAAAATCTGTGTTAAACTTGATTAAACTTCTCCTTGTAAAATTGTTTTTTAATGGAGTTAAAATATCATTTTAAGTTGTTTTTGATTTGACATTTATTAAGCTTTGTGTATTTGATACATTTGGCACATTTGATACTTTTTATACACATGGTAAAAATATCTTGTCTGAATATGATGCAATAAGATTTAACTCAATGACGTAGCTAAATGTCCTGCAGTGTTAAAAATTTAAATGTACACATGGAATTGTATTTGTTAAAGTCGAAAGATGTTAAAAGAGAAGGAAGCTCAACAGGTTGAGCTGCAGGATATGCAAATAAGCCCCAGTGGAGAGATTCCTATCCAAATGCAATCCAAAGGTAATCGATTGGAGCTCCGTGGGGAGGTGAAGCAAATGATTGAAGGAAATCGAATAAAACCTAACTGTTGGGATCGAGGAGACATTAAAGGAGTAACACGTTGGAGAATACAGATCTGGTACATTTGTTAAGACCAACTACGGGACTCGGAGGGTGGGAAGGGAAAGAGGAAGTCACTCAATTCCATTTCTATTCATACCAACAACAACTCTGTATCTACTCGTATAATAAAGCAAGTATATTGTAAATGTATTCTAATAGTTGATAATCTATTCCATTTGAGTCAGGACTGGAGTTGTAATAGAAGCTATTCTAATCATACACAATTATTCCTTCCTTCCACCTTGCTCAAGAATGATGGAAATCTGTTTGGATTCTTAAAGTGGAATTTAATTGAGGTAGTTCGATAATCTGAGACTTTCATTCTCCGCCATTTCTCCTTCAATTGAGCCTTTTGGACTCTGGAACGCCTTTAATGTCCTTTAATCCACATGCATTAGCAGTTAGTTACAAATCTGTAATTTACAATGGAATGTGTGTCTACATTACACTACAATTATCATTCCTTTATGATTCAAATGGCCGCCATCATAATTCTTCCATGTTACTAAATTCTCTAATATGTAAAAATTCCTATTAGAATTTCTAATAAATATGACATGCAATATATACGTACAATACGTATTTAGTATTGTATAGTATTCTTTTTCATATAGAATTAATTATGTAGATTTTTCTCATTTAATGCCAAATTTTGCTTGACCGGAACGAATATTATAAAAACGTAAAGGTCCGTCTAATGTCACTAATGTGATAATTTTTTATCTTATTAGGTTATTCCTTGAAAATTATTTTATTGAACTAAGGAATTGTCAGTAAGGATGGTAAGTAAGGTTTTGTCATAAAAACACACGTGCAATAAATTGTAAATCAGATAGGCTATGAGGTAATGGCTATCCTTCAATTACTAATGTAACAAGTATGTATGCGAAACTGGGAAATAGTCAATAGTACGAGTCTTGATGTCTAGGGATGGAATTTCCCTAGTTTGATGGGACTTTACTGTTATGCACCTTCTCTCCATGTTCTTACTTTTTTTGTAATTTGAATGATCTTGAGAGCCTGACGGTGGCGTTTGTACCTTCACCTTCAATGAGGGTTAGGTGAATGGTGGAATTTCCTATCCTTCCAATACTTCAATCGATTACATGATTACGGGAAGCGGAGCAAGGCAATAAATATGGATGAACTGGAGATGGAATTTACTTCATAAATCCCTGTATACTTTCAGCCCTAAAGGCCTTAACTGACTCTTCCCGTACATTTATACAAAGACTCAAAGTGAGTCTCCTATTGAAAGAGAACTTGAAAGAAAAATTCCATTTGTCTTCTCTTTTATTATTTCGGATCCATTAGTCGAATTATCTAACTACAGATACAGATATTTTCCACACTCTAATAATATGTAAAATAAATATTAATATTGTACGAGATTCTGCTAGGAAATTCAATAATGAAACCGAGTCGTTTTAATTGCATGAAAAATAAAAGAAGAATTAACTTGAGTGAAAATGATAAAAAGTATTGGTTCGATTTGGAAGGTTTTTTAAATGTAAAGTTCTTGATTATAATTCCTCTCCGAAATGTTTGTTTTAACATTTGAGTATCAAAACCTTTCAAGTTTCAAGTTCAAATCGTTTTTGTGAAAAAGGACCCAAAGTCGTAAATGTAGAATGGAAGAGAAATTAGTTAAAAGGAGAATGTCATCCAGTCACAATTCTTCCTACACATTCTGGTAAAATGAAAAAAAACATTTGCATTTTCATCCTCCCTCGTGTTTCTTCATTTTGAGGGGGAATGTCGTTAGGAATGTCGAAAATTGCTCGAAACTTCAAATCCTCCATTTTGCCCTACTCAGATGTTCAGATAAATTACTTTTTTTCCTTAATGATGACAAAATGCAAATAAATGTTAAGGGTAATTTAGTAATTAGATGAGAATTTGGATGATTCTGACAAGTTGTTGACTAAAGAAGGTCGATTTTTTTTAAATTCAATGATGGCCCTCTTTATTATACTAATCTTAATAGTGAACATAAATTGTCCTAATGCACACATGTTATATACGAATAATTGATATTCAAATATCCCAAGTGGTAATGATTTTACATGAGTTGTATAAAAAACTTGAAACTTCAATTCAACTCCAAACAGAATTAAAAGGTTAATTGAAATGCGTAGGACTCACCTTCTATCATTACAACATTTATTTATTTTTCTGAAGATGAGGAAGCATTTAAGAGAAGAAGAATCGCGAGTTGGTCGACTGCAAGAGTTAAAAACATTTTACTCTGATTCTCCTCTTTATCCTTGATGAATAAAATTCCCTTTCTCTTCTCAAACGTCATGTTCACTTAATGTTTACTTGCAATTGGAGGATAATTGTGAGTGTCTTTATAAACAAACGAACTTGAAGTGTAATTTGCCAATGTTGTAAATATAACATTGCATTAGGAAAATACAAAACATAAATATTGTAAAAATACATGTACTTATAGACCATCTTTAAAATCATTTTTACGGTGTAGGCGTTCAGAGAGGGAAACTACCATGATATGCATTTGGTATCTATTTGATCCGTATATGTATTATGTATATTAATTATACTTTAAAACTTGGTTATTCCGAAAGGTCGGGAGTTTATTAGGTTAGAACGAATGCAGTTAAACTTCAATTAAACTCAAATCCTCCTTTGTTGCCATTATTTAAGCTAATATTCACACTGGGCTTAATTGAATATAAAGAGAGACTTATTTTGTCATTGAACAATGTAGGTTAAGCTTGTTTCATTTCATTAAGACAACGCCTACACAAAAATGAATTTTATTTATTCATCCTGCAAAGATAAAATGCTTATATTTATAGCTATAAATAAAATATGAAGACAATTCTTTTATTAAATTAATACCGGAAATTCCATTCTGAATAACGTGCTATTTAATATTATAACCTTAATTAAATCCAGTATTGCAGTTATAATAACTCTTGAAACTGTCACTAGTACAATGTGCTAACATTAAATGTGAGTAATTCAGTTATAAAGAGATCCTTGAATCGTTTAGAATTCAATGGACACATTTTGTGCGAAATAATTTTTAAATTAAAGACTTGTGGCAATTTTGCGGTACGAATATTCAATGGCCAAATTAAGTTAATTTATCAGCTTTTTACATTAAATCCGTAAAAGTAGAATTTCATGTAAGAGCCTTTAAATTTCTTCACATTGTGTTTTCCATTTCGTCTCGTGCGTGTGGTCGAAATTTTGGAATGAGGACTTATACAAAGTTTATACAAAGTTAACACGCTGATTTAACAAATTGTAAGATGAGTCGGTTAAAAATTTAAAATGTATGAATTCATTGGCATTTCATTTATGCGACTCACACTTCATTTCCTCCTTTGAGGTCTATTAGTCAGATGGCTAAATCGCTAAATCCTTAATTTCAATTCAAAAGATGTAGAAAAACTTTGAACATTCATTGCTCTAATGTAGTTATATTTATGGCCTCATAAGATTAACTATAGAACTTTATACATTAAATGACTTCCCACTATTGCTTTTTTGTAGATAGAGAAAAGATAAATTTTGCAATCCAGAAATGAGTTTATGAAATAAATGCATTTTTAATCATCATATATCTCAAATATTATCTCTATTAGTATTGTTAAATTAGTTTTTTTCCCTTCGTGCATCTTATCATATGGGTTTTTGAATGAGTTAATTGACATCACAATTTAATTTGACATGTGTATTGTTCATTTGCTTATCGAGTGTGTGTATTTAGTATTGTAATTTGCAAATATGCATTTTTCTTATTTGCAAATTTGCAATTCATTCAATGCAAAGTGCATCGTAAAAATGAGAATTGCAAACATTCCTCTCCAATATTTCAACTTTATCGTTTGTATTTGAATTGAAAAGAATAGATGAGAGAAAAGTTGAGCAATTGATTATGATTGAATGCTACTTGAACCAGTAGGGAAAATATTCAGTTTCTCAATTTAAGCATTTTTATGATGAAAAGTCATATATTTTATTGCGAATTTTGCGTAAAGGATTCTGTGAAAACCAGTGAGTTGTATCAATGAGCTATATCAATTGGGTAGTAAAGTCAAAGTTGGAATATTTTGTCAGCTAATGAGTTATTAAGGAGGAGCAGAGGAGGAATAAAAGTTCCAAAATATGAATATATTTAAATTTAAACTTACACTTAATGTTAGTGAGTAAATGGAAATTCCCTTATGACTTCTAACTTCCGTTTATTATCCAAGCCTTAAAAAACGTTGGCGCTCTTTCACTTTAAAATTTATTGCTTATTTGAATTTAATTTTATTGCAATTTTACAATTCTTCTTAATCACGAGAAGAACAACGAAACACATCACACGTAAAGATCCAAACTTTGATCGGTTTGCTAATTTCGTTAGAAAATCCTTACAATACAATTTGTATACAATTTGTATATTACAGTACAATAAAATATTTTGTATACAATTACTTGTATAAAAAAAGACATGCACATTTTAGTGAAATTGTTTCTTGATAATTTTTTCTTTTACAAAATTGAATATTGTTATTATTGCGAGATATGTTCATGTAATTTCATTGGTTTCAAAGGGGAATGGCATTGAGATTTTATTATATTCGGCATTTGTGGTTTTACCTCTGCTGTGAGACGGAGAGATTCCCTAAAAGACTTTCGACACATTCTTATATGACTCGTGATCCTTGGGATGATCCATTTGGTCAAATTATTTCTTTCAACAACCGCCTTTGACTCACGGAAAACTCAATCCAACCAATGGGATTACATTCATATTACATTGCTCGGTTCGCCAAATTGAACTTCTTCGCCCTCCTCCCTCCTATTAAAGACGAACGAGGAACTTCCTCTTCTTCAAATAGCTACAATTTCAAATAATTTTTCGCAATTTGTGACTTTGTATGTTTTCCTTAAAACTATTATCATTCCGTGTCTTGATCAATTTGCCTCAATGGGTAATTGAAATATCTCTTTGTTCCATCTTTGCAAATATTATTTAAATCATACACAATCACAATTTTGCCAGTTTTTATGTAATAACTTAAATTTTGACAATCAAAATAAACGCTGCTTTGACTTTCAACCCCTGCTACATTTAAACCAAATTGAATAAATTGCGATCAGTTTTATAAAATTGCGATCAATATAAAATTCACAAGTTTTATAAAGTTAAATAAAATATTTATATTTTTTAATTAGTTACTTTAATTTTTTACAGTACAGTTTTTATTTGGGAATACTGATTCAATAAAAAAAAATATGCCGAGAGTGGAAATGAAAGTTGTCTTAAAAATAATTTTTCTGGAAAACAAGGACAGAAAAAGTTTATTACCCCTTTTGTACTCATAATAAAGTCTGGTTTTAGGTTTAATTTAAACCTTTAAACACACACACATGTCTTTTTATGTTTTGTTTTTATGTATTCAATTAAATACTTGTCCTTAATGTCTGTACTTTGACCACTGTCATTCTCTTGTGTAAAATGATTGTGAATTCTTATAACTTTAAATTCGTTTGTATCTCTTAAGTACCATTATAAGGAAAGTGTCCCTATCTCAAGCCCATAAAAAGTGAGAGGAACAAATACAACACATGTATGGATGTATATCTCCTGTGCATCTAGAAATTAAGGGAATGTGTATGAACTGTGTGTACATTTAGGTTAGAGATGTAAAAGTCAGATTGTAAGTGGATCAATCTCACTCTTACTCTTATCCTTTGAATTAACGAGAGAGAAATCTTATAAATTCCCTCCAATTGGACCCAAAGGGAGTTAAGAAGGGGGAGTTAATTGAGAAATTAAGACTCAAACTCCAAGACCTCAACCCAGCTCAACGGGAGGTGATCATCTCTTAATGGAAGCTCTCTACGCAGCCCAAGATTCCTACTACGAATTGTGACAATGTCTCATTATTGTTCTCTCTCCTTGTCACTGACGCTTCTGAGAGCGACACTCAAAAGATAATGAACTCTGTTTTTTTTATTTATCTACCATACAGATTATTGTGTGTGTGTTCTCTCTCTCTCATTCCTCTGCGTAATCCTCATCCCCATTGTTCCTTCATTTAAGGGAATAAAGAATTAAATTCAATTAAAAGTCATCTCTACCATTAAATTTACTATCATTCCCATAATAATGAGAGTGGAATGAGCGAAAGAGAAATGAAAGATCCCATACACAAACTGTTTCTTTATTATGTACCTTTATATAGTATAGTATACCATACCATATACGTATATGGTATATTCAATATTCGTACATTCGTACATTTGTACGAATTATTTTTGCTATTATTTTTTGGCTTCTCAGATTTGGTGTTTGACCATGCGACCCTATCTATATGTTATCTTATTTCTTCTTCGTCGACCGTTGGACATTTTAGCTTTATGATTCTAATTACATAGCACGGACACATTTTTAAGTGCATTTGTGTTCAAGACCAGCTGTTGCATATTGCATGACATATTTAAGTTGTTATTTACAATGTTGAGCCTTTTGGGAGTTGAGGAGATGAAAGGATGGAAGTAAAGTGTAGGAGACATTGAGTTCATTCCCATTTGCGAAAACTCCTCTTGAATTATACATGATCTTAAAAGGGAGTAGGGAAGGTAGGAAGGAATTTGCAAATGAGTATTGAATGAATTGGAGGATGAAGTCATTCACTTCATTTAAATCAGAGATTGCTTTACTCGTCTGACCATTATGATTTTACTCCTCCCGTCATTCCCGGTGGCCATGAGACACTTTATTTAATTCTCAGGATTGGAGATAGAGAAAGAATATTTTACTGTTTCTCTACAGGAGCTTCGCCACTTCCCTTTTAATCCTTCTTATTCAAAAGAGGACAAGTGAAGGTCGACTTGGGTCATATTTACAACCAAGACCAAATTACATGCTAATTAAAATAAAAATTAAAATAATATTACACACGGCAAATGCTATAATATGGAAAAGGTTATATATCAAAGATCAAATGCATAAATGTTATGCATTTGATTCTAGCCAATTCTCTATATAATTATAAGTACTACAAATACAAGAAATCTGTAGCTGTAAGTATGGTATGTATGTAATATGTTCCAATCCAATTCAAGTTTTGGAGTATTTTATGATCTTAGTCCTATAAAACTACTAATAGAGAATAACTACATACCATGCTATACATATTTTTATAACTTGGGATTTTAACATTGATGTTAATTTCTTAATTGGAATAAACTTTAACCTCCCATCCCATATTCGAAAATCTCATAAACTTTCAACGCTCGTCAAATTCTACAAATACATAAATATTTCAAGCAAGGTGTATAGATATTAAGAATTAGTAATACCAGTATGTAATACAGTCTATAATATGATTACAATGTGTATCATGAATGTATTGTATATTGTATTACACAAATATAAGATAGGTAATAATTAGAGAGCGGACTTATATGCCCTATCAATTGAGATTATATGCATGCAATATGCAGGGAAAAAACGGCGAAATATGCTGATATTGCATATGCCTATGCAAAACATGCAAAATTGCATACCCTTTACTATAAATTTTCTATACAGATTCTAAATTTTATATTAAAATAAACAACAGAAATCGATAATTCATCTTTTTTACAATATAATAAATTTTTTAAACCTACATTTACAATTATGTAATCAGTAAAAGTTCCTATTTTATCAGGTGGCATTATTAATTCTAAGTTAACTAAATAATGTGGATTTTCAGCCAATAGGAAAAATAACGATGTTTTTAAACAATCGACAAATTGCTTCAAATGAATTCTACCTGTAATAAACACCTTTTAACTTAAAAAGTCATTTAAAAAAGATCCGAATTAAGATTTTAGCAAATAACTTAATTTAAGTGATATACTTATCATAAAAAAGTTCGTACACTTTCTAAAAAATAGAACTATGTAGTACAATGCACTATGTAGAACATACGGGTAGATTAACTTTGAATTTAATATTACAAATAACATACCATTCTAGTGAATATCTACAGCACTATTACCACTAATTATTAGATATAAATAAATATAATATCGAATTTGCTTTAAATTTTGCAATTATTTGTGCTAAATAATCGATTTTAAAAAGAAATTTTTAAAAAATGGGCAAAATATGCACGAACGTCGGCGATATGCCGTAAAATTCGAAAATATTCTCGACATGCCAAGAGAAAAATCTCAGAAGATTTCATATTTTTATGGATCAGTTCACTTCCAAAGTTTGAGTGGATATCCCTCACAAATAAAAAAAACATGCTATTAGAAGTCCGCTCTCTAGTAATAATGATACGTATAATGAATCATGATAAACATAATAAAAGTAAAGATAAAATAACAAAGCGTGCTTGATTGATGAAGTTGGTAATACACAGAACGGAATATTTGATTTTGATTTGGTCAAATTGAAGGAATAGCCTTCATTTCCTTCAAGAAAATTTGCATAAGTGCTTTTTCAACTCCCGGTAGTTTCAAGAGCCCGAGGTGTCATATATAGTAAGGAAATGAGATAATTGTGTAATGAGTTGAACGGCTTATTCAAATCCGCCTCCTCCGCTCATTTCTTTATCGCTCCTTACGTACAATATTTCCAGTTGGGTTTGGGCATTCTAACGGCAACTGGCTTCTTTATGCATCCCCTTTTATAAAATTCTTTCACAAGAAAATATCCTGGTCATTGTTGATTCGAATTATCGCCGTTTCCTCTCTACACTTTTTAAATTTGTCTCCACTCCTTTGTTTCTTATTTATAATTACTAAAGTGTAATTAACCAAATATGTATTTAACATTATCCTTACCATTAGATATGAACTTACCATTAAAGATATTATGTAGATGGATGAATAATGAGATCGAGAATAAAAATATTATTCATAAATTTGATAAGGAAGTTAAAATGGGGTTGAAGATTGTTGGGCTGGTGAAGAAGGCAAGTGGAGAAACGAGTTCTTTTTTTGCCCGTCCTTCCTTATGGACAATTAAGAGGATGATTTACACTCCGCTCACAACCCCATGTCAATTAAATATACAGAGTCTTCCACAAGGATCAATTCCCACTTTCGGGATCTCAAGTTCAACGAAGTGAGAAGAAGGAAAGTAAGGAGATGACAAAACTTCCAGGCGGCGTATCAAATTTCTCTTCACCTTCTATGTCCTTTGTCCCCACTTATAATTTAAACATAATTTAAACGCAAGTTCAATTCATGCTTGTACTACTAAATAGATAGCAAATCATGCAATTTATTCTGAGATTTCTTCTTCAACTCCATTAAGCCCATTTCTTGTCACTGTCATTTAAGGGCAGATGGTTTCCTTCTTTTTCAAAAGTGTGTCTTCACAAGACCCACCTATTAATGTCACATTAAGAAAAGTTGCTCCTTCGCTGATTTATAAGATTTATAACATATAGTTATATTTTACAGACCTTCAAAATACATTATATTAAATACTATGTAGACCTGTACATACAGATAAAGTTACATTATGCCAACTCAAGTTTGCAAAATGTTCATTGTTATTTTTTGCAAATGGTTAAAAGTGAGCAATTTTACTTTTATACTTCTTGTTTACTCTCTTTATATTTTTATTTCTTTATAAATTGCAATATAACTCACAAATAATTTAGTGATAAATATACTTGATGATTCCAATTAGTTTTCGCACAAAATTTTCACATTGTGATGCGAAGGATATTATACATAAACTAAGGCATATAATGTAAACTGTATGTACAGGTATATAATTGTATGTAGTAATATGTATGGTATGTGTATCAGTAAATTATAGAGGAAAATGACAGAAAAGTGTCGGAGTAGGTTAAGAGCTCAAGAGCGACTCCTGTGCTAAAATGTAATAAATATTTAGTACAATACTTATTATATTCAAAGGAGGATGTGCGGATTCATAAATTGAGTCAAGATCTCCAATTACAATCTCAGCACCCATGAGCTCCATGAGTGAGTGAATTGACCCGTCTTCTGGCACCAGGTCTAATGAGATCTCTGAATCCCTACTTACAATTTATTTATGATCTTCCTCATCCTCTCATCAATGATAGTTAATGGTGGTAATGAGAGACTTTCGTTCCTATTCCCTCCCATATAAAAATTCTAACTTCTTTCCTCCCCACACAATTTGATGAGAAGATGAGACTCATTTAAAACTCGCTCGGCTGGTGAATTCTCTCAACTCCTCATTTTCAATGTTTTATTTAACAAGGAATTGAGAAGGAGATTTATGATCTCGGGTACAATACATATAAATATTTCCCATCTTTATTTTTCATTAATTCCTCATAGCCCACCGGTGAGATTTTTAATGAATTTTCATGAAGGTACTTTATGGTTAATTGACTTGTCTCTTTAAATCTGTGTTTCGAGGTTTACACACTTGTTTTTACTGAGCTCAATTTTCCTTGTCTTATTAAATACAATATTTTTCTTAACTTAAGAAAGTCTTAACAATGAATCTTAATGCTACCTAATTAACTTAAATATTTTGTACTTTAACCTTATTAACACTATTACTATTGAACCTAAAAATATTAAAATTCCCTTCAGTGTGCAATTTTTTAAAAATTACTCATTTTTGCAAACCTTCTCATTCTTAACCTTCTCATTATTTAGATAAAATGTGTTAACATAAATGTATTTATTTTCATGTATGCAAATATTACCTGTCTAACTAATGGGGAAAAACTATTGTTATTGCGTTGACTATGATCAGTAATGACCTTAGAAGTACAAACTCAACTTTAATTTTAATTCATAGAAGGGAATGAGAAAGTTGAGGAATTTGAGTGAAACAATCCAAAAATGATATTTATCAGATATGGTTTTCCACATGTATTTCTACCATGTTTCCGTTTCTCAGAACTCAGAAGGAGCTTCCCCACACAAATCGCGCCTTCTATCACGTCATATTTTACACGTTTTAATGGAAGAGATGAGATTGAAATAGAAAGCCTGACCATTTTTAACATGAGAATGTCATGGAGGTTCAAGTGCTTAAGAAAGAAGAGAGTGAGACGAGGGAAAGAGGTTGAGAAGGAAACGACGAGACTCCCATGTCACATCACTTCTGTCCCATATATCCACCTTAGAGAATTCATATGGCATCCGGGTGGCTCTTGTGAGGGAAGTGAAGGATGAAATGAGAGGTCAAGAATAGCGAAAAATATCTCATGTGGAGAATTCCCTCGGTGGAATTCTAGGACAAGTTCAGGTACAATAAGTTTAAAACGAACATACGGAACATACTTTAAACACTACCTACATAAATAAAAAAATATTCATATTAAATACAGATACATATATGTACAGTATTACTATACAGGTATACTCGTAGTAATGATTCTAAATATGCGGATTATTAATTGGATTTATTTTGTGAGTAAATCTTAAGTTTGATCTTGATCAATATAATAAAGTTACAATATGCGAAAGTTAAAGATGAAATTCCTTCTAAGACTTCTAACAGTATTATAAGAATTATAACTATACTTATGTAGATTATAAATGTAAATTAAGATTTGCGGAATTCCCATTTTCTTGTCATCGAAGAAGGTCGATAGAAAAAAAATGATATTTAAAATGTCTCCCTCTTTGATATTTATTCCAAATTCAATTGGTTGAATCTTATTTGGACTTGTAACAAAATCGAAAGTAACGGAGGGGGCCGAAAAATCAATTATTCATTAGGTTTGAATTAATCTTGAAGAGAGAAGAACTCCCTTGTTCACTTTATGGTTATATTCACTTTATACCCAATATGTAGTGCTTACTCTATGTATGTACTCTATGTAATGTACTTAAGCAAGATTTTCAAAGCAGTCAATTTTTTGCCGCAGACATTGATATTTTGATATCGACAAAGAGCAAAGGAGGAAACTGGCTCTTGTTAAGAGAGAAAACTTAAAAAGAAAAGCCTTCTATTAACCTTTTTTGTCGAAGAAACTCCCTTGTTGTAAATCAAAGGGCGTCGGAAGTAGTTCACATCTTTTCCTAAACTACAACTATGGATGCATTAAGTACTAGCACTTAAATTGACAGGACAAGTAAGGAAAAAACTTAACAGAGATGATTATCACTTTTATCACATTCAAATAAAATAATGGTGCTGATACACCAACTTATAATTTCGAGACTTTAACATTCAAAGACATAAGTTTCATAGAGAGGGGAACCAATAGGCTTACAAAGTAAAACAAAGAAAATGAAACTTTTACAACCCAATTACGCTACTGTGGATCGCTACTTTAACATTCACATAAAACTTTATTCATACTTATTAGTTTAAACAATTTATTGAAATTTGCACAATCCAACTTGTCTAATTCACGGGCAATTCCCATCCATTTCATCCCTAAGTACATGTGGTGTGTTCTTAAATGCCCAAATTACCAAATTAACATGTAATGACTATGCAGGTATGACTTTACACACATAAGTGCGGATAAAATTTTCGAATTTTCCTTTCTTCGATTTCTATTAAATTTTTATGGCTTTTGCCGTTGAAAGTAAAATGTGTATGCCAAAATTTATTTTTTCGTTCTTGAATTTGCAAATTATATTTTTCATTGCTTTGTTAGTATTGATAGCATTGAATTGATAGATTAGGATTTTCCACGTGTTATTGGTTTTGGTTAATCGGCTTTTATAATCCTTTGTTTAAAATGATCAAAAGAAGGAAAAGAAAATAATGCAATAAAACGAAATGAAGTTGAATACCTTGACTTTAAGTGAACTATAGGATCGGTGAATCAATCAAAGAAGGAATGTTCTTTAAAATGGAGTCATTAATCATGTGTAGTTAATAATGGGAGGGACGGGTCTCCTTCAGTAGAACAAAAGAGACATTATTAGTGGAAATTGAAAGAAAGGAATTTCATTTTCCAACAGTGGCTTTATGCCTTTTGGGTTTAAGGTTAGGGTTGGGCTTCCCAACTGTATCGTAAAAAGTGTCAGTTCTGGTGGAAAAAGTCTTAAGGGCGATTCGTGAAGTAGAAATAAACACATTTGTAAAAGTGAGACAATTATTCATCATCAAATTCACTTCATCCTGCTTTTATGTAAAAGGTCATGAAAATGAATCGAGGACTTTTATTATTTTATTCTAATCCAATTTGAACCCTACTTTATATCTCATTGTCAGTACTTGACTCTTATTGTTAAAATATTTTCATTTCATTCGACATGGTTAAATACCTAAATACTTATACAGTATGTACGGTATGTACAGTATATTTTATGTACTTGTAGTTTGTAGAGTAGCAATACTATATGTTATAAATAATGTTATTGTATTTAATTAAGTATGCAAGTCTAGATATAAGGTTCTTAATAATTAAGTATTTTGATTCCCAGCCAAGAATTAAATTAATTAATTAAGATTTTATGTTCAAATTCCAATAATTTTTATATGAGTAATTTTAACTAATCAATGAATTTTTATTCAGGTTGGTTTTCCCTCTTGAGCTGTGATGGGAAAGAATGCGCCATGATGTTGACATCAATGGGTCAAGTTGCTGCTGCTCGAGTGCCAGCCTTCCTTTCGAAGTTTGATGTGCCTGTTTACAAACTAACCGATTCACACGGTACAATTAAGATTTTAACTTATTTGATCATTATACTTTTGATTGTTATTAATCTTATACTTATCACCAAATTATAAGTTAATTAAATTACTTTTTTAGAACCCGGCGGTAAATCGGTGTATGTTCGGAGTAATATGAGGGCTGGTTCGATTCTTCGCCTCCTTGGAGTTTGGGCTGATCTTGGTGGGACAAAGTCGTTGAATTCATATCCAAAGGGTCCATTTGGCGGGAGTCTTGGCGGTTTTGGCGGTCGACTTGTTGCCCGAACTCTCTCACATGCAAATCAACCCTCTCCATTTCAATACGTCCAATGTTTGAGTCACGAAAATGAGGTGAGAAATTCATTCTGTTCAATTTTATTTAATTTGCATTCAAAGGATCTGGAAAGAAAAAAATGTAAAGTTCTTATAATTAGTAAAGTGTATTAGTTTTAGCAAAGAACTCGTGTAGTGTGAAAATTCTAAAAAGTTGATAGGAATTTAAGATTGATGTTGCTCTACTTCGGAATTTAGTTCATTCTACGTTCATCTATGGCTATGCTATGATATATCTGTATTTGAATATTTTTGTAATTGAAGTTTGAGTTCAATTAATCATACCAACAATGGTGAATTTGAGTAACAGATCATGTTTAACCATTACCGCACTACCATTACTTATATCATTTCTCTTTTTCTATAAATCATATCAATAGATGTAATTTCTCTTGTTATCACACTGAAGTCCAGTAGTGAATTTAATATTCATTATTTTATATATCTGTATCATTCATCTTTACCTGACTCCATATACTGTAGTATTTATATTCATACATTCATTCTCTCGAGTCGTAAATTTTAAAATCATCTAATGAGGTTTGAGTTATGAAAAAGAAAATTTAGTTCTTGAACAAATTGCGCATTGATTTGGTACAGAGTTAGTTGCCATTTATTATTCATTGCATTTTTTCAAGTTCCATTTTTAATGAAGGGTGGTGGTATATCATTACCATTGATATTACTTACCCCACTTTTCATATATATAAGATTTATATATAAATATATATGGTAGATTCAAAAGATATGAGAGGTTAAAAAATTTCTTAATTTAAGCTTTCATCGAATATCACTTTCAAGGTGCTGGGCAATTGTTTTTCCTTCAAGTGAAATTAAAAATGTATGTCATAAATCAAGCCAAATAATAGATTTTATTATTTAATTCATCTAGTTAATGATCTTGGATTTGTTAATAAGTTCCGCCTTGTTTTCAATTTATAGATCATTTCAATTTTATTAAGGAAAAAGAAGTTAAAAGAATTCCATTACTTTCATTTACATTCCCGACTCTGAATACTATGAAGAATTTAAATAGAATCCATGCTGTTCTTTCATAAAAACATTTCATAAAAACATCTTTCGATTTAACTTTTAAATACTTTCATGTTTTTCTCTTTCACTATGATGAATTAAACTCAATATTGTTTAATTACTATTTGTATTTTATTGTAAGTAGAAACAGAAGCCTTCGCTCTCCAATTTTGATTACCTGTAATAGTCCACATATAGTTTTTTATATTATTCCTATTTGAAGTTCAAGGTAATAAATTGAGCGAAAATCTTTTGATTATTTTAAAGTAGCCCATCAAAGCTGAATGGAAGTGATCAACGAGCTTCTTTATCTTTGAGATTCATTTAGAATCCCACAACATTTGTTTAGTAGTGACAGCATATAATTACATTCCAATTTATTATTTGGTCTTTGAATTGAAAAGAAATCTTAAATCTCATGAAGAAAATCCTTGACGTTTGTACTCAAATTATTCCAAGTTGTGTTATTCCAACTTATGTTTATTTCTTTATGTTTATTTCCTCTCACAGTTTGGAATGTTTATTTTATTTTATTGAGGAGTGATTTATACACAGCATGGAAATGTAACAATGATGAGGAACAGAAATTCATACGTACTTTATCAATAAATGCCTAATAAGAGGCGTGGATCGGATCCCATAGAATATTTTAAGGCCTTGACTTTGAGAGTCCAAAGAATGAAAGCAGAGATTTCCTTTTTGTTGTTCACATCGTCCATCACTTCATTCCTCGTCGGTAAGCCTTTTTACCTTGTGTGTAAGTAGTGGTTGAGGAGTTATGGGGATTCATGGTTCGCGAGTCCTTGATCATCTTTATGCTCAAGTGAAAAAATGGCTCGAGGTGCTTCTTCTGGAACTTCTGCATTTCACAGAACAACTAGCTTACAAAAACATTCCTGATTGTTTACGCTCCTACGTAACTTTTCCAAGTAAATATAACACGTTCGGTGCACATCACTTCTAAGACTTCTAACATTAAGTTCTAATACAATCCTAAAATCTCAGTGCGGTATTTTCCTTTTAGTTTTTATTCGTTGTATCAATCCTTATCATTTGAGAATTTTTTTCTAATTCAACAGTCAAATTTTATCATTTTAAGAAAAATACTTCTAATGTTTTTATTTCAACTTGAACTAACAATAAGTGCTTATGTTCAATTACAATATTACATCATACAATAAATACATAATTTAACTTTATTAATGTTACTAACTGCTCAAGTTATATAAAATTACCTTAATGTATAATTAAACATTTTTTACAAATTGGCTAAGTGCACATGAAGGTAAAAGGTTAGGATTTTTCCATCAGCGTCAATCGTTAAGCGATTTTAAGCCTCTGTGAAGGAGAAATATGAACGTTGAAGTTCCAAGTTCTCAATTTCCTTTTAACTCCTCGTAAATTGAACTTTAAAACCTTCCACGTCTCCACTTCCATCAACCTCAAAAAAGCAGAGATCTTGAGGGCTTTTACGCTTCCAATCTTTTTAAAATGGTTAGGAGTTAGGTGGGAAAATGCGTAGCTTTTAACCTTCACATTTTGTATATTATTCGATCGGGTAATGAACGTTCCATCAGACATGCACACATGTGGACACGTTTCCTTCTTCCGTCAAATTACATTTACTTTTATACTCCAACTTACATTACTAAATAAGCTTGAATAGCCCTGTTGGCGTTCTTTTAAAAGTTCTTTATATTATTTAGCCCATAAGCCATATGTATCTGTAGTTTTCTCCTCTCGGCGACTGCTACGAATATTTGAGTGACGAGAGGTCCAAAGAATGAACAATGAGAGGAAGTTGAGCTTTTCCTTTTGGAAAACGGTTTCTTACAATTATTGTCCCTTTAGCGAAATAGCGACCATGAGGGTTTCAACTTTTGCACAAACTCGCCAAGTTCCAAAGTTTTTTTTATTTTACTTATTTACTTCAATACTTTTGTTTTGAAGAGAGCATGTTGGAATTTGAGTTGCATGACCAAGTCCACCATTTCTCATTATTACATAATTGTCCATGGCTTCCTCTTCACAATTCTTTGCCATAATTCTCTTTCAATGAACTACGATTTCCTCAAGGATTAAATTGCAATCCATTGAGTTCAAAAGTTCTTTTAAAGGTAAAGGATTTGGCATGTGGATGAAGTGTTGGATAAAACCTATATAACTCTATATACTTAACTACCTACCTTCTGTTCACACTTGAAAAGAACTGTGAACGTGAAGTGGCCACGTAAGGTGCTTAACTCACCTCCAAACTACATATCCTTACCATACATACCTGTACACATCTGTACAGATACTTTATATGGAGGGGTCTCTTTCTACACACTTTGACATGTTGGATATTTGATATTGAGGAGATTCGTTTCCCACATTGATGATACTCTGGGTATTGTCTGTGCGATTAAAGCGAATACCTTCCCACAGTTAAGTCAAGGAATGATGAGAGATGTAACCGGGTCCAATCCCGCAACTCCCGTTACAAATCATCTTCACGTTCCTTGTAATCATATGAATTCACCCATTACCTTACTCTCCACTTTCTCATAAAAGTACATATAAAAATATGTATATACTCAACAGTAGAGTCTCAACCTTCATAATCATATACACAATATATAGAAATTCTTAGTTTTAAGCCAAGTCTGTGAAATATTAGTAGTGGAGCTGAAAAGAGATCACGAATTTGATGCCGCTTCTCATCATCGTCCCAATCCCTATTACATGGAGAGTCATATGCGGAATTGTATTGTGAAGGTTCGTGAAGAGCAATTTGTTCAAAAGATGTATTAAAGATATATTAACTTGATACAAAAGACAGTACTGATACACTTACTGTCTTTGTATAAATAGTACGAGTACTTATGGTCGATATCTTGGAGTAGTTAGAGTACTTATCTGTACCATATGTATGTACAGTTTGTTATATGGTTAGTTTAAAGGAGATTGAAGAAGGATACGAATTTATATATTTATGATTAATGATTTCGTGAATCCTGAGCGGAAGAAGGTCCATTCCTCTTTCACCTTCTTCCCATGAGAGTTTAGAAGTGGAGCAGAAGGTGACCATTGATGGCATTTTAACTACAGAGAGATATTTAGAGTATTTTAACAGAAGATGAAATGTTTAAACTTTGGAGACTTATAAGAACTTATAACTTGAGTATAATAATCTATGTTTATAATCTATTTGACCTTCTTTACCTGTCACAATTCTTTGAAAGTGTGATTCTTTGATGTGACAATTGACAATCGGGGCAACAATAATTCAATTGTATCTCGTCTCATTTCTTGATCTCAATTTCAACTTTTGAACAAAGAGACACATCGCCACGCTATTCATGTCTTAAATAGTTAAAATCCTTCTTTTCCACATCTTTGTTAATTGTTATTCATCCACGGAACAAATTTGATAAAAGAAGGATCACAAATAAAACATACCATATAAGAAATATACATAAAGATGCACTGTATAAGAATAATGAGAAATATACGGCTATTGAAAGGTTTAGGAATTGAAAGATTCAAACGTGAGACTTTTCCTAGAATTCGAAATGAGGTGAGATGTCCGCATTATTCAAATTCATTCAATTGGAGAATAAAAGATAAATTCTTCATAAAAATCTTTAAGATCAAGTGAATTCATAAAAAGATCGAGTGAATCGAGTCAAATAATTGGATAGGAAACCTTTTAAAATGAACATACCAAATATGAACATGAGTTAATGCACATAAAAGTCCACATATATTCAATCTCATTTAATTCAAAATCACAATGCCTAAACTACCCAATGTCTTTTGATATAAATTCGCGTTACTTTATTCCGTGTGCTGGTTTTCCTCATTTTGAGCAAAAACTTTGTTATTAATAAATATCCAATTTGAGTAAATTGCATGTGGAATGAATGTGAAACATGTCGGCATTTTGGTAATTGCTGAAATCAGAATACCAATATTCCGAATATGTATTTGTATATGAAAGATGTAAGATTAAGTTATTATTATCTATTTAATCATTTCCGCATATAATTTGCTTCATTTGAAAATAGTCAGATTGAAGTTTGATTGAGGAATCTGTAGATAATGAATAGAACCGTTTCTTAAAAATAATAAAAAAATAGAAGCTCAAGGAAAATTTCCTCAAATTGGAATGAATTGCAAATCCACAAAAACAATTAGTGGAAGTGGTCAACATTTTTTTATCCATTATACTTAATCTCACATTACACAGTTAATTATGATATAATTAACACAATTAATACAAAGGAAATTACACGCGGAAATAGCCAAGATTCAATTCTCGACTTTTAATCCTTTTAGTGTTTAACTGCATTTAATACAATAAGGTAAATTCAAGTTTTTTGGTAAAATTCACAAGTGAATTCCCACATGAACGTTGAGACAAAGAGGAGATTCCTTCAATTGTGTTTTTTATGTATTTAATCGGAACTTTGAAGAGGGGGATTAAGTATTAAATAGTGCGGTAATGTTTAACGACTGGCTAACCGCATCGAAGGAAGAAATAAAAAAGAAGCGTTTGGCCCATAAACCCAGTAGAAACTTTGAACGAACTTCCACAACGGTCATCCCAGTTTTGTTTTTTCGCATCCAAATTGGACTTAAGTTATGAAGAACGACTGGTCGTTATTCAAAGGGAAAAATCTGAAGAAGAATCTTTGGAAGGAATTCTTCACAACATTTAAACCATACACCAAAATTTTGTTCAAAATCTTATCCTGAGCTTTAAGGCTAATGAGCTGATTCATCCCAATTATAAATTCCTCTTCTTGGCATCACATCAATTCATTAATTCGTGAGGTCCGGTAGCCTTAATCAAATATCTTTAATTTTCACGTTCTGGAGACATTGGAGTATTACTGCCGTACATTTTCACTCATATATATTTTTGTTTTGCTCATATACCAATTGTATTTATTTGTATGTGCATAGCCTGGATTATTAAAAAATATGTCAGTATTCTCAAGTATACCTTTATTGAATTATTCAACGAAAATTTACTAAACCTACTTTTTAAAATGTACAAATGTTATTTAGTGCTCTTTAATTTTAAATAATGACCGTCTTAAAGATTTAACATTTGATATACATTTATAATTAATTGATTAGGTAAGAATAATTCTTGCTGAAACCTTTTAGATAGATACAAATCTTGTAAATACGCTTACATGTCGGTATCTAAAGTGTTATACAATTTCTTAAGAAGTTTTGAAGTTTTGCAACTTCAACTAAAATTGATGGGAACGCATTGATAAAATATACGCACAAATAATTCAATTAAATGGTATTAGTAATTAATAAGAAAATTGCAATATTCAATCATTTTTTTGCTTGATTAATTGAAAGATAAAAGAAAGGCTTCCATAACTTAATAACATTAACATTTTAACTGTTTTACATTAACATTTTTCTAATTACTCTGTACTAACTTACACAATGTAGAACATTCGATATTCTTGGATTTTTTTATTGTAACTTTACATTTACAATTTAATTATAATAGCTAAACCATTTGATAAAACTCCATGTAATTAATTGATTAACCGAGATTCACAGATTGCTGTTAATCTTTAAACAATAGTCGCTCTTATTTAGTTGCAAAAGAGTCATTAGGATCATTAATCACAAAGTCAGAATTATTAAGGACAATTGAAAGTTCTCTATGGGATAAGTAGAATATGGTTGACATTTTTTCGACGCCCATTTCCACTACATTGATATTTGTCTGATTCTGAATGAATGCTCGATTGCGTATAGGGACCGCATTCATTTCTTAGCAAATTTTACAATTCCGATTCACTGAATGAATTTTACAATACATAAATATATACATAGAATCTGTATGTAAGTAAAACAATTTGTTCCTTGACACTCATAATAAAAATGTGTCAAGTTTTTCAACATTTGTTGACTACCTATTTAACAAATGGGTTTAGAACCTTTGAAGAATTTCTATTTTGAAAGTAAAGCTTAAAAGATAATATTTAAATTGTAGAATAAAAAGAGGACAATTAATGACTATCACTTACTTAACAGGACATTAACCATTATAATGAATACTCAATGGCATTGTTAAAGAATGTGGATCTCTTTCGTAGAAAGTAAAACGGGAGTTAACAATGAGTATTTAACTTTTATGAGTTAAACTTTAACTCCCATGCACTCTAGTAATTTGACTAATAAACGAAATGCTCCGTATGCTATTATGCTATTATACTATAAACGACAATGACATTAACTCGCAGTCAAAGTTAAATGTAATTTTAAGAAGTAAAAGTGCTGGATGTGAAATCAACATGCATTACACTTGATAATTTTTAATTGAGTCTAGCTGTGCATAATTTGTATATTGAAATAATGTTCTTAATAATAAAAAAAATATGTAAGAGATACATATACTACAGATATATGTGTTCATATACTATTTATATGTACAGGTATGTAGTTTGATCTCCAAATTAAATGTATGTGATACTCATTAGTTCTGACGCTTTGGGGCTGTTGGTTATATTACAAGGAAAAGTTTTTAATTTTTGTTCTCTTTGTCCCGCCCTTACGTTTATTACTCTTCCTTGAGTCTCAAATGTGCAATTGTCGTTGGAATGTGTTGTCATTTATCTTACAAGTAGAGGAGAGAAAAGACGACACCAACTGCCGCTCACGAGTATTTAGTTCCTACAATTAAAGGGAGATCGGATCAAAGAAGCTCATAAGCCACAAAAAACAAAAAATACTTTCTTTTCAATTTTTATCATTTTTAACGCTTTTATTAGCTCTCGTTCACACGAGCCATTTATTAATTCCTAGCATGGTTCTCGTATAAATTTTATAGTTTATCAAAACTTGAATAATCTTTAAGGCTAAATTCAGAAATTATCATTTTAATAACCGCTTATAGGTATTTAATATTAAGGGATAATTTACTTAAAGTTTACATTATGAATCCTCATCTGGCATTATGCAAATGTTATGAAAACGGAAAGGATAATTTATAGAAAAGAGATTGAACATCAAGTCGTGTTGATGATGCCAAATTCAATACAGATAATGACCGGATATTAAAGTAATCTATCCAAATATAAAGAAAATCGTGAATGCCAATCAAAAAATTTGACACTTAACAAATTATACAAAATTTTCTATTTAACTTATAATATGTTTGGCATTTATCTCAAATATTGAATCTTAAAATAAGCGAATCTTAAATTTTAAATATAAAATTTTATTTAAAGAGAGATATCTTAAGTAGTTAGTAAAAGTTGGAAAGTGTCTGTTAAATGCTTTTGTAAAAATGTTTTTAAGGATTTTCTTACATAGGGACGTAAGTATAATGATTCCATTATTGCTCAAGTCTTTTTGTTAAAGAAGATAATTGAATTTATGATCAAATCTTAGGAATGGGTTCTTAAGGTTCGATTACAATACGATTTCGGCTTTCTCCCTCCGATGAAGAAATAGTTTTAATCTAAGTCAATTGGATTCTTGAGAGTTTGTCAAGACCACCTGTAGAGCCACACTTTGAATCCCATACATCCACTCACTCACATGCGGATTTCTTCTCCTTGGATTTACTTTGGATTTACTTTAATTCTTGGACAGGATTTTGAAAGTGGAATTCAAATGATTCCTTTTATATCAACTGTATGTACAACTCATATATCCGTATAACAAGTTAGACCGAGAGTTTAATTAGCTAAAATCATCACTTCCATTTCTATCATTTTAGCATAATACAGAATCTTTACACACATTCGATATCCATTCCTAAAAAGATGATTGATGAGTCGACTTGAAATGTCTACTTGAATGTTTAATAGAAAATTGATGTGTATTTTATATATACAGTAAGTAATATTAATATTAGATGATATTCCACATATTTTTTGTGTTATTTACGTTTAAGTTGATACATTCCATTAGGTTGATACAAATAGTTGAAAGTCGGACCATTAAGCCTTTTTTATTCTCAATGTGTGTCTGAAGAGCAAGTGAGCGTTTATTCTTAAATAGAGATGTAAAACGTATTTGATTGAAGTCTTGTCGGAATGTTGAATGAGATGAAGGAAGTACAAAAATGGGATATGTGGCTCATGTAAAAAAAGAAGGAAGAAAGTCGCCTTACTTGAATGCCATTTAAACTTTATTGACAACTCCTTATAAAATGAGTTGATTGTGATTATTTTAGATATACTGATCTCATATGGTTCTACGTGTGTACCAATTTAAAAGCCCCACCGATTCAAAATGTATGCCTTAACTATAAAAATAACGAGGGAATGAAACATAAACTTCTCTAACCGAAAGACTTTACGAGCGGAAATCAAGCTGTGTGATTATCTTTGAGAGAATCGACCAGAATTACTTTTATGATTCCTCTTCAACTCTACCTTTATAAAATATCTACCCTTATAAAATACCTACCTTTATAAAATACAGATAGTACATACACCTTTATAAAATATATCAAATACATTTGGTACATATGTCTTTGTGTATTTCTTTGGATGTGAATCAGAACCCGTTGGTTTCACCTCACGGAAAAAGGAGTAATTGAATCAAATTGGCTCATCTCCACATTGGTTGGCAAATAAGGAGAAGTTGGAAGTATACACACAAACACACCTTTGGTCATAATTCTTCATTGGCTCATCCAAACTCCCAGCTTGTATTGAGCATGGATGAATGAATCATAATGAATTTACTCATCTGATTCTTATAGATTTATTGACAATGAGTTATCTTCAATTGGAATCCCAAATGCATGCAAATTGTTCAACTATCTGTAGTAGATGCAGATTGTAGATGCATTTATATGCATTTAGTTCATAGGAATCCATTTGTCAAAGGCTGACGAGATATGCAAGTTTATTCAATAGCTGTTTTCATACAATGCTACAATACAGTAAAATAAACTTTATACTGATACTTGTATTTATTTATTTATTGTATATCTTGTATTAGCATGAATTTATTTAAATGTGCACAGTAAAGAAAAAGAAGACATTGAATTAAATCAGGTTAAATTGTGGAAGAAAGTTTTACTCGTTTTCTACTAACAATAAATATACTTGTGATTAATGAAGGAGAGATTTGAAACAATTCCTCGAGTTCATGACTCTTTTGTGATGAAATGCTATTGATGTATACCATAGTATATATCTGTACATGAAACGAATTCATTTTCAAAATATTTGAAAACAAAAGGGTTGATGCCGTTGATGGGAAAATGTGAAAATGAAAAGCACGGAATTCGCATGAAAATTTAATTCTCTTTTATTCCCTTTTACCTAAAAATGAAACCGTTGAACAACTGAAGGACTCTTTATACGCAAATTAAGAGAGAATTGCTCCAACAATTTTTCTCAGCCAACTCACATTAAAACTCATTTACTAGAGAGTGAAAATGGGACGTTTTCATTTAAATTCATTATCATCGTGTTATCACGTTTGTAAGTTTGAAAGCGTTAAGATTAAAATAACCATTTAAATGAAATTAAAAGTTTAAACAATTTTTCTAAACCTGTGAATTATCTTCATTGAAGTCTTTGAAGTCTTAGAAGTGTATTGAGTTCATGTAGCGGAAGAGCGAATAAAGATGAAGTAATGGTAAATGGAAAAAAGATGTTTTCTTACATTTAGTTATCTTAAGGTCTTAGTTATGTGATGGTTTGAAAAATTGTAAAACGCATCTTTTGCTAATTGTAGATTCATTGTAAAATAAATGATTTCGACAGGAGTGGATGAAAGAATTAAGACAAGTTGGCTCAATGAATTAATCCATCTTTGATCTTCCCCTTTCAATTTCTAAAACATTTCTCCATTTCTCCCTATTTTGGAATTGAAAGTTGTTGCAAATTGAGGCTTTCAACGCATTCAAAATGTAATTCCACATTACATCTTTGGGCTGATCATTATATAATAAATACAGACATGGAGTTTAATGATCAAGATGGTACAAATATAAAATATTTTATACATCGCATAAACTATTTGATCATGTACAATCATACAAACTCTTTCATTATAAGTAGGTTAACACAGTTAGAACATTTATACATTTTTAAAGAATCAAAATCTCAAATTGAGATTTTCAAAAGAAACTCATAAAAGTTTTGGTTATATGTAATATAAATACGATCTTAAGCATAACCATATAGAGATAGAACTCAATATTCAGTGAGATATTGTTATAAATTATATAAATATGTATTTATATATGAATCCTTGAATTGAGAGCAAATGTAATAGGAAATGTGTGTAATAGTGAGATTATTAGCTAATTGTCCCTCTTTTAAAACTTTTGTTACATTTAGGATACAATGGGATATAATTATTATTGTGGAACTCATTCTTGTGTATTATTTATAAACAAATCGTGAGAATTGTGTCGTTTGTTCCTTGCAGATTCTCTTCATCCCATTCTCGGCCAGTGGAGTGTTTTACCCAATTGCTCCCCGTGGGGGCCGGAACCCTCAGCATGTGTATCCTCTCTCCGCCATCGCCAGAACGCATCGACTCCCTATTAGGGTCAAAATGGTCTGTGGGGCTTCTCCAACCAATATTCAAGATTTCACTGGTAATATTAAATGAATCTAATCTATTATATTTATACAATATAATTAAAATCATTAATATAACAATTTATAAACTTATATGACGTTTTTGAATCGTCGAATCGCTAAATGACAATTTTGTATGTTTGTAAAGGAACCCTGCAAATTGATAGTTTCGGAACAGAAGACGTCCTCTTGGGCTGTACATTACTAAAAGAGAAACCAACACTGTTCGAATTAGAGGTCGATTCCAATGACATCCTCCTGTCCCAGATGACTTCAGAGGATTTGTTTACAAAGTCAAATAGCTACCAAATGGCAATTACCCATTGCCACGCTGACGCAGATTCATGGAAGAGTCAAATTCGTCCAAGAGCATCTCGAGCTCGACTTCGTTGTGGAACAATTACTTCAGCGTCTTTAACATCCTTAACAAAGAAATCGGGGAAAAATTCTCTCCTAATTCGATCAAGTCCCCAAGCACCATCAAAGCTCTCCCTTTTATTCCGCCCTTCTTCCTCCTCATTTCCCTTCCCTAAAGATGCCCTGAAAAGGTCAAAGAGCTTCAATGTTGAAATCCAAAGTGTTTCTTTGTCTCTGGACAACACCCAAGACGTGGAGGAGGAAACTTTAGGGCACAAGGAAGATGGGAAACAGAAACTTTCCACTCTTTTTAATTTCATGGCCGGGAAGGGGAGAAAAAAAGCAGAGGAAAAATTTGAACCAAGAAGACCAATCCAGTTGAAACAACAACAACCTTCACCGATACAGCACAAACAATTAACTCCACCGGACGTCCTTCATAATCATAATCAAAATAATCACAATAATCACAAACAGAAAATTCCTGTTTTGAATTATAACAGAGGGAACAATCGGTTGAGTTTATGTGAACCACGCCCGGCTGACGTTCCTTATGGGACCGTTCTCGACGATGTGACCGAAGAAGAAAATATTTATTCCGAAATTTCCGATCCTCTGACGCTCAAGTTGAATTTAAATCCAATCCATAGGCTTGGGTTCAATTACCCGAGACATCTTCACGGATCGAATATGTCAAGTCTTATGAAGGGGGGTGGAGGAAGCGACGGGGCTTTTTCCAATGGCACTTTGTCTGGCACTTTCTCATCTTCCAATCCTTCAAGTAGGGAAGAAGATATTTACGATTCTGTCTTTTGAATTTCAAGATTTAGTTAATTTGAAACGTAGACCAACAAAGAGTGGATGACCAGTCAAACCTGAACATCTCTAGTTTTACACATTTTACAAAATATATTCGTGTAATTAAATTTAAAGCTTAATTGTGCATTACATATAATAATAAGTAGTATTATATTTAAATGTATTTTACAGAATTTACTTTATACCAATTAATGTAAATATAAGATTTAAAATTCTTAATATGAATTTCTTATATTATAAATTATAGCTCTGAAATAGAGGCTAAAAGTAATTAAATATAAAATATATTCAATTCAATGTAATCCAATTTTAATGCATACAAATTGTAAATTATAATAAGTAGGATATTCCGTTCATTTCAAAATCTTCATGAAGATTTCATGTTAATCAGTTATTGTGTACACTCGAGTATTTGGTTTTATATTGTCCAATATTTAGTATTATATTTTATAAATTGAGGAGAAGTCATAGATTACGAAAGCTTTAAAAAACTTATCTAAAGTTATCTTTACCAGACATGCCCTGAAGTAGTTTGTAAAATATAAAATAGCGACTCAAATTGTACACTTTTAAAGTAAATTGCAAATAAGATGTAAAATAATAAATTGCTAGAATGAATGAAAATTGTAAATCCTGCATATAATTATATGTGTAAATAGAATTTATCTTTAATTGTATTACCTGTATTTGATTATTTAGTGAGTGGTGGACAGTGGTTAAAATACAAACGTGTGTTTTGTTTTGATTTACTTTTAATAGAATAATTTTAATGGATAAATGCTCCAAGTTGCAGATTTAAGATTTGCGGTGCAAATGTGTAAAGTGTAATATGTGAATTTTTTACTTACATTTAGTTAGAGTAGTTGATTTTGCTAATGTTAATGTAATTATTAAAGGTGTTTATCAATTTTACAATACATATTACTTACTAAAAGGCATTTTAAACACTGTCCATTTATATAATTAATTTTATATAAATAATGCATTTTGATTGTGTTAGATTAATAATAAAGGCGTTATAATTCGATTAATTTGATATAGAATTATCAAATAATATTATATTTTAGAACGAAAATCCTAAATTCCAAATAAAATGTCAAAAATTTTAAACCAATTTCTATTCCTTCTAAAATCTGTTGTGTAATAAATATGTATTTAGAATAAATTGTACCAGCAAATGTATTTAACTTTTAAGATGTCAATTAACCAGTGGTAAAACTTGGAAATTAGTTACATCATTATTATTTTTGCTTCGTGTACATTTAAAGATAATTAATATAAATACTATAATCCCTTTGACTTGAAAGTTAAATATTAAATGTTTGTTTAATATTTTAAACTATCCGTAAATATAAGCCCAATTAGATCATGTAGTAGATGTATGAAATACAATTGTACTATAAATATGCTGCTCGTGAATTTGAAAAAATAAAGATGAATATTGAATGAAAATTACACAAGTGGAGAATTTCTTAAACAAAAATATGGGGCTTTATTCCATATTTTGTCATTTGTATTAGATATTCATTCCTTCAATGAAGTTTAAGAGTCGGCCACGGTGACTTCGGCCTCCACTCCAGGTTCAAGACTCACCGAAGTCTAAACATAAAAAAATGATTTATTGTATTTATTATTTACCAAATGGGGGATAAACATTTTATAGAAAGTTTATTTAGTAATTTGATTTTAATCTTGAACTTACAATGTCTTTAACAACTTCCGAAGGACTGTGGAGATCAATCACACGTTTATGAATCCTCATCTGGAATCGATCCCATGTTTTGGATCCCTCACCACAAGGAGTCTTCCTCGTGGTGATACGAAGTGTCTAAAAGAAACAATAAATATTTCAATAAAAGATAATTATAAGCATAAATGAACAATAAAACAGGATTTCAAAAACTTTAACCAAATGGAAACATTTTTTCAATAATTTTAGATGATTGATGTTGGTGAATTAAATATGTGAGCATGTGTAATTACCTTCGTTGGCATCCTGACTGGCCCCTTGACCTTCAGCTTCTTCTCTTGAGCTCCCTTGACCAAGTCAAAACAGACTAAAAATTTGAAAAATAAAAATTAGGTCTCATACTTTTCTCCCTCATAGTCAATTGTAATTATAAAGTTTTAGATAAAATATATAAGAAATAAACAGAATCAAGTTATATATAAAAAATTATTACCTTTCTCAAGAGACTTGACATTCCTCGAGGTCAAGGTAATTCTAATCCGATGGACAACTTGCTCTTCAGCAATCGGCTTCCCAGAATCTTTGAATGCTCCAGCCTGGAATATAAAAATTAAATGTGTTAAAAATTATACATCTAAAGATTTTAAAAATATATTCAATAGAATTTAATACATCTGATATGATCCTTACCATTTTTCCTGGTCGAGTTAATCACAAGGATCAGCGCTGAACCAGTAATTAATAAAATTAAAAGAACTTCTGAATCGTCCTCACACCTGGATCTTTTCTCGTTCACTATCCCTCGCCTTTCTCCACACACACTTCATATACAACTTCACACGCCGGTAGTAGACGAATGGGAAAGGTATAGATGGCGCGAAGCAAAAGTCTCATATTCGCTCAATTTTATTTATTTTTCTGAATAAAGCAAAGAAAGCTTTATATTTGATCGAGATTTCAAATTCAATTGACCATTGCATCGAATCGGAACAAATCCTCTTCTAAAATTAAAGTTTATATTTATAATTTGATAAAATATTAAATAATTCAATCGTTGTTATTTTATGAAATGGATGGATAAATAAACGTCAATGAATCAAGAACCGTTTTTACATTTTTATTAATTTTATTGTTACATTATTAATTATTTGTTAGGCTTAAATAAAGCATTTAAAATGAGTTTTATTTCAATTATTAATTAAACTCCTTTAAAAGAAAATGATATAATGTTATCAATTGTAATGTAAAAGTAATTTAATAAAAGTCTAGATTCTCACAACAATTTTCTCTTTTATATCTATTTTGCTTAAAATTAAAATAATCGCAAAATTTATATTTTTATACTAATCAGCAGCAGTATGACGATGAATTAAATAAATAGTCTAAATTAACTATATAGGTAGTTTAGAGGAAATACTTAAAAGCTAATTACGCATAAAGTTTATGTGATTCTCTCAGCAATGATGTGGTTCCTTGTATATTTGCACTTCAAATGGTTCATAAACTTGACACTGACACTTACACAGTATTATTAAAGGAAATTTACTTGTACTCGTTCATGATCAGACAGCAATATTAAAACTACTCGCTAATGCACTTCGACAATCATTCACTAATAGTCTACTTATATTTAGATGATTTCGACAAGAATAAATCTAGTAGTAAATAAAACATTAAACCTTTCTTGTTAATAAATTTTGTATTTACATATGATTTACAATGCCATGAAAAAAAGAAAAATCGAATTAACTATTGTTTATACTATTTTAAAAGATCAAATGAAGAGCTCAACATTGATTAATTTGAATAATCTTAATCTTGCTCAATTAGATTTTTTAAGATTCCACAAATAAAAAGTATTTTAGAATTATCTGGCGATCAGCTTGAAAGGTCAAATGCATAAATTACACAATTTTATACATTTGAGTATTTGAATCCACATTGAGATTAAAATATGGTAAATTAATAATAAGATTCATATCTTAATATTTAACTAATGAATCTAATGCTTTTATAACATATTTTTTCACAAAGTCAGAAATGATGAAATTAAACAGATAAAATATGAAATTAACAATGTAAGAAACCGTAATAGAAACATTGAATAGTAATAGTATACTTAAGAATAAAGTCAATGGGTAAGTTTAAAGTTGTAATAGAAGATTTTGTACAATCCATTTCATCGTTTCATTCCCCGTATATTCAAAGAAGCTGAAACATTCAAAAATCATTAACATTAGATCTTTCATCTCTACAGGTTAATTGTAATTAAATAAAAACATCTAGAATAAGAATTTAGAATAAAAGAAAAATCCTCACTTCGGTGACCGTATCCTTCATGAATTGCTTCTTGCTTTCGAGATTTACTCCAGGGAATTCTTCAGCTACCTGCCCAAGGACTTTCTTCATCGATACTTTTGCAAGATCAGCCCCATCAAGAATCTTTTCAATCACTTTCTTAATCTCGTCTTCCTGAAATTGAATATTTTTTTATTCATTATCATAATGATGTACGGGAATAGAATTTTTAAATTTTTAAAATATGGGAATTCAGAATAAATGAATACAATTAAAATTAATAATGATAATTAGAAAATTAAATAGTAAAAAAAGTTTACCGTTGGAGCATCTGAAGTTTTCTTCTTTTTAATCAAAGGTTCGTCATCTTCATCTTCTGACTGACTTGATTTGGCCGACTCCTCAAGGCTCTTATTCATCTCCTCATTCGTTTCCTCATCCTCCTCATCTTCATCAGATTCAACCTTTTTCTTCAAAGTAGGTTTCTTCGCGGGACCTTTTTTCTGTACTGGAGTGGCCTTGGATCTCGGTGTTGGGGCCTTCTTTTTAGTCACAGCGGCCTTTTTCTTGGAAGCTGCCTTCTTCTTCTTTTTCTCTTCTTCCGAATCCACGTCTTCGTCGCTCTCAGACTTGAATGAATCTTCACTTATGTCGTCTTTGAATTCAATTTTCGTCTCGGCTGGTTTCTTCACTTCTTTTTTCGGTTCCTTTGGCTCTTTTGGTTTCTTTGGGCTTGGTGGAACTTTTTCTTTTTTCTTCTCTTTATCGACGATGATCAAATCTCTTTCTTCATCAGTTTCGACATCGTCTGGCTCAATGTATTTCTTTCCAGCTGAAGCTTGTCTTCCTGAGCGCCCCCGTTTTCGTGGAGGTCCTTCCTCATATTCTTCCTCTTCCGAACTTGCCTTTGCCTTGGGTGACTCGTCTTCGTCAGAGAAATTGGGTTCTGATTGCTCAGATTCCGAGTCTCCTTTTTTCCCAGCCTTCTTTCGTGGGGAAGCTTTCTTTGGAGATCGTTTTCCTTTAGCAGCCGAGGAAGCCCGTTTCTTTCCGCTCGAGGAAGAGGCACGGCCTTTACTTCCCTTGGGTGCAACTTTCACACCTTGATCAGAAGGGCAAAGAAGGAATTCCACAATTCGGTCGATGCCTTCTTCCTTATTTCCAGATTGTTTCAATCCAAGAATAGATAAAGAACTTTTAAGTCCACGAGTCTCCCATCTAATTGTTAAATAAAATTAATTATAATTAGTCAATTCTAATAATACATGATTTGATCAATTATTAAATATGTCATTACCAAATAAAAAAATTACTATAAATAATTATTAATAAAATTAAACATTTTAAACATTTAATTAATTTTATTTATTACTTTTGCATGACTGCTTTCTTTTTTGCACATTCCGGCGAGTCAAGCTCGAAGTTGAATCCAGAGAATTGCCTGATGTTCTTTTTCACCTCATTCGCAGTTCCTCGTCGGTTGTAAAAGAGACGATGAAGAATTGTAAGGTCAGATGAATGTTGTTTCTATTAAAATATTTTAAAATTATAAGTTGTTTCTTGTTGAAAGAATCTAAATTCATCTATGTAAAATTAATATAAATTTATTTTAAATATTTAATAATTACATTAATTTGATCGGCAATGAAAGGAATGTCTGCGAGTTTAACTCCAGTCCCAGGGACAATTGTAAGAGCTTCTTCTTTCTCAACATCAGGAACAAATGAAAATCTTTCCACTTGTTTCCTCTCTCTTCTCGTTCCATCTCGTTCTTCGACTCCGTTCCTTGGTTGGACTTCCTTCGGTTTCCTCTCACGCGGTTTCGGTGGAGGAGCATTCGGATCTCTTTCCTTCTTCGGAGATCTCTTTCGCTTTCCGGCCGATGCCTTCCGTCCTCGTTTTTTCGGTGCTGGTTTCTTGACCATTGTCGCTTCATCATCCCCGGTCCCTTCTTCAGCTCCCGTTCCTTCGTCCTCTTGAGACTCACTCAACTCTTCAGTTGTATCCCCAACAGGAGGCTTCTTTTCCTCCGAATTCTTAACGGGCTTTTCAACAGAGTTGGCTTTTTCCTCTTTCAACTCCTTCTTCGGCTCTTCCTTGTCATTTTCCTTTAATTTTTCCATCTTCTCCTTAATCGGCTCTTCGGCTTTCTCGTTATGGTTGTTCTCCTTCACATTGTTCTCCACCTTCGCTTCTGAGACCTCTGAAACTTCCATTTCCATTTTCTTGGTCTAGATTCAAAATAAATATTTTGATATTATAAAATAGAGTTAAAATATTTTACCAATTTCATAATTTTTATCATTATAAATTATATAATAAACTCGTATTTGTAAAATTAGCCACGGATAAGTAAAACTTATTAAAATGTAATCAAACAACTGTAAAGTGTTAGACAATAATGTTTTACCTTTGACACGACCTTTATTAGGGTCAGAAGATGATCCAATTAAGATTTAATTCTTCGTAAAATGAATATTTTAGAACGCTATGTCGGGAGGAGTTCCCGCTGTGGATGTAAGTTGCTTGGGTTAACCACTTCACAGTTTCTTCATCAGAGGTCGCTTAAACAAGAGTCAACTCGATCTTTCAATAATATAAAAAAATGCAATGGTTGGTCAATGCAATGCAATGCAATTTGGTGCACCTCGGTTTCCCAACCATGGGGCACTCTGAAACTCCCTGGGTAGAAAGTGAGCAACCATGGGGCACTCTGAAACTCCATGGGTAGAAAGTGACGTCAGAGGTTACCCAGGACCCTTCCCGAGGGGTATAAAAGGAGAACTCGGAAACCATAAGTTCATTCTGAGTCTGCTGCTCTTGAAGTTTCAACCCACTCAACCCATCTCAACATGTCTGGACGTGGAAAGGGAGGAAAGGTGAAGGGAAAGGCAAAGTCGCGTTCATCCCGT